>WBMV01001660.1:154899-325352 GCA_013396655.1 Campylorhamphus procurvoides | reverse complement strand
CCAGCTTGTGTCTGTGGGAAAAAGCCGCTCGTTCAGGAGTTTCAACGAGAAGCGCTGTCTCTATCCAGTGCCTGTTTATAATTCCTTCTCTGAAGCTGCTGCGGGTTTCACAAAAGCTGTGCTGCTCTCCCCAATCTCACTTTACTGGACTGCTTGCTTTTTTTCTGAAAAAAATAAATTCCCTTTCCATGAGCCTGGGATCTGCCACCAGTAAAAACCTTTTTCTCAGGAGGAAGGTAGCACTTTATAAATAGAAGGGATAACCAGAGGATTGAGGTCTGAGTCTGCCTGCCACACACAAGGCGAAAAAAAAAGCTTTTCTCTCTGGGGGATAGTTGCTGGTTACTTTGTAGGCTGTCAGGAGAAGGAATTACCCTAGCCAAAACGCAGTGACTGCATTTCTGTGGCAAAAGTTTCTCGTGTCATAAAAATGGCTGGCAGAGCTAAAGCTTTGGGGAGCTGAATCCACTTCACTTTGTCTCCCTGAACTACCATCAGAGACAGGTAATAAACACCATTATTAAAGAATGAGTAATTTGCTGCAGCTACAGCATGGTGAATTTGTACAGCAGATCCCTGCTTTTGCGTGGGACTCAACCCCTCCCTGCCCTCAGCCCAGTCTGTAGACATCACCATCACTTGCAGAGAGATGACCAAGCACTCAGCAAAAATTTGCTAATTGAAATCCCCCTCTGCCACGTACAAGCTCACTGGAGCAAGCCCCAAAGGGACCAATCCTGTCTGGTCCGGGAGCTTGTGGCAGAGCAGCCTGTGGGTCCCTGGCACTTCAGGCTCTTTTGGTTTCTCCGCCCCTTTGCATGTGTTGTGGTGCGGGGCAACTTCAACCTAAACAAGTAACCCAAAGCTCTGCCCTTCCTGCCCTCCTTTTTTCTGCCTGATTTTTAAAGCCCTGTACCTGAGCCTGGGACTGGCAGATACCACTCACAGGAGCTGCAGCTCTACTGCTGCTTTCAGGGCATAATTTCAGGGAAGGTCTTCAGCCAGTATGTCTCTATTTGTAAAATTAGACACGGGCAAATGATTGACTTTTCTGAATGAAGGGCTGAGCCACATCATTAGAGAGGGAAAAAAAGTCCATTATAGGTTTCCTCCAAATTATCTTTCTGTTGCTATGTCTCTGTCAAGTGAAAAAGGCAGCTTGGAAGGCTGGAAGGCTACAGTGATGCCCAATGTTTTTGGGGTGCATCACTTAAACCAGCTTCCCTTTGGAGTGAAACACTTCAAGTATCTTTTGAAAACCCGAGTTGGTTGCAGGATTTGTCCCCAAACTATATGACTGGAGACTCAACAGCTGGTGTGAAAAGCTGGCCCAAGGCACACGTGCAGTGACTCAAGAGATTTGATGCCATGTGCAACAGCAGCACTGGTGCTGCTCCTGAACTGGGTAGAGGTTCTTCTGCAAATCCTTCCAGCTCTCCAGTTCTCCAGGGTGGCAGAAGAGGGTGAGAGGGTGATGCGGGGGTTTGTCCCCAACACAGCGGAGACATGCTGGGAGGGAAACACCATGAGCAGCATGGTCACTCCCTCACTCAGCCTACATAGGACCAACAGTGCAGCTCATCCAGAGAAGAGCTGCCTCTGTCAACACGCTATGACTCTGGATGGGTGCAAGCAACAGCCTGAGTCCTGTCCCAGGAAGGTGATGACATGGGCTGGGAAGAGAAATGGGCCAGGAAGAAAGGAAAAGCATCCATACAGGAAATGAAGGAGCAGGCCAGAGGGCCCCTCAGGAAGGCAACTTGAAAAGGTTATGGAAAAGGAAATGTGACATTATTTTGCAGCATCTCTTTCCATATTATATGGAAGAAAATTTAGCACTGCATGATCCTAGACTCTGGTACTATGGTATGGACAGGGGTTGTGGGATGGCTGGGGGCAGCTGCTGATTTTCCTCTCACCATATTCCTGACAACCGAATAAACCAGTGTGAACTGCTTCTCCTCAAACACAGAGGGCACATCGCTTGAGTATTCTTTTGTAATAACAAATATGAAAGAGACTCTCAACATTTGGTTTGGATTGCACCTTCTGACCTGGGTTAAAATTTAAGATCTCAGAAGTTTGTCTGGGTCTGCAGATGTTGGCCAGATGAGAAGGTAGCAATCCACTTATTTTCTGGACCAAGAGATCAGCTTTTTGCTGATAAATACACACTGTGTTTGGAAAATTAGAGTTTGAAAAGTAAGCTGGAAAGGTGTCATCTCCACGGCATGAGTTAATTTTTAAAGAGCGAGCAGATCATTGGCAAATGAATTAAACATCTGAACTACAGAGAAACCTTGTGAATCCCCAGAAGAATCAGGACACAGTAAGCAAGGTGGAAATAGCCCTGAGTTTAAGGCAGGCAGACGTGGATAAAATAAACAGGACAGTGGGGAAAGAAGTGTGCCGGCATGCACTCGACCTCAGGGTGATAATGAATCGTTTGAGTAAGGATATGTTTTAAACAGAGACAAATGAACAGTCCTTAACAGACGCTTTACATTGCCAGCTTCGACTGATAGGAAGGGGGTTTTCAGAGAGATGTGAAGATGGAGTTCAGTGCTGCAGCTAAGCTGCTCTATCAGCAAGCTGCAGCTGTGAAGAGGAGGACATCTCTCTGTCCCCCCTGACACCTACTGCCAACCAAGTGCTGCGTCCCTGTCCCCATTTTGGTCTCGGGTGGTGCAGGTCTCTCACCTGGAAGAAAGCCAGGTCCTATCTGCCTGACCAATTCTGTGCTGGATGACAGGACATGGCAAGGAGAGGATCCCTGGGGCACAGACCCCCAGGCACAGCCCTGGGGCAGGCTGGGATGCAGGGCTGAGGGAAGCAGGGCTGCTCCTGGAGGGGAACACGAGGCACAGGTCTGCTGCAGGGCAGGGTATCACTGCTCTCAGAGTGGCCTGTGGGAACGAAGCAGTAGGGAGAAGGGGATGAAGGGTCCCATGGTAGCAGCAGCCATAAATGGCCTGCAGGACTTCACAGGCAGAAGAGCCTTGAAGTGGAGGTGATGGAATGGAGCAAAGGGTATGGGTGAAAATGCCTGTTGGGGAGAAGAGCATAGAGCCATTTAGGATAACCACTGTGTTCAGTTCAATACTGGTTGTAAATAGCAATGGAGAAAACCTGATGTGAAATTGAGAACTGTAACCATTAGCATAGAAAAATCAGCTATGAGCAAAATTACGATCTGCCAGCAAGAGATTCTGTGCATCTTCCAGCAGCAGACAGAATGTCCTGGTAATAAACACATCTTGGGGGACCTCTGTGAACAGTCCAGTGGGATGCCTGGTGTCCCTTTGGGTACCCCAAGCAGGGAGCCTGCTCTCAGGTGAGGGTTGAGGCTGCCTCTCTGCTGGGAGCATTGGAGCCCAGCTGTCAGTGAATTTGGCTCTCAGCAGCTCTACATGCATGGATGTAGAAAGCCAAATAGGCTTTGTACATTGAGGGCAGGGGGCCAATGCCCCTCTCTCCAGACAGCAGCCTTAGGGTGCTTCCTTAGGGTGGTCCTGAGCTGAGGAAATTGAAGGCCAGACCCAATCTGACCTTGCTTTTCTCCAGGACAGTGGATACTAGAGCAGGCAGGGGAATTTATTCTCCCCTGACCCTGGGCTGGTGTTTTGTGGTTGAGATAAGCAGTCAGAGCCCAGCTGCCCCTCAGGCTGTCCTCCCTGGCTGATGCCTCAAAGGCCTGGAGATGCTGAGTGGCAGTCCAAGCAGCCTCCACACCTGGAAGTTATTGTCCTGACCTCCACTACTTCTCAGCCACCCTGATGGATCCTCAAACAGGAAAGTGAAAAAGCCGCTGGTGAGAGCTATCCATCAGTCTTGTTTGGCACCTTTGAAGTCCCTCAGTGGGGCTTGTTGAAAGCACTCCAGGGCTGCCGGTAGTTTGGGTGCAAACCCAGCAGAAGTGCTGAGAGGACTGCCCTAATGAGGCTGTTGGTATCCCCATAATTGGTCCGTTCCTGATCCTGCCCTGGTTTACTTTCTTGGCACAATGCTGCCGGCCAGGTCACTCTGCTCCACCTCAACTGACCACCTCATGGCCATCCCTCCTGCGCTGCCCCCTCTCCTCCCTGATCCTACGCACCCAGGACAGCCTGTGGAAACTTTTGACAGCCACCTTATTTATTTGTTTGTTTGCGTCTCCAGCTAAAAAAAGGGATGCCTAGAGAGTCCAAACCTGCTAATTATACACCTAGCCGCCCACACCACCATGTGCGTTATTTCCATCATCTTCCATGCTGCCTCCTTCCCTCTTCGACAGCTCGATGAGCCCTTCTCGCATCTCCCTTGCCTGAGGGNNTCCCTTGCCTGAGGGGCACGGGGAGGTGCATCCCTACGGAGTACACTGCAGAGGGGCTCAGTCCCTGCGCCCCCGGGCCGGCGCTGCGCTCCCACCGGAGGAGCCAGCCGTGCCCAGCGATTTGGACAGCTGGGCGCCGGGACCAGGCTTTGCCCGCAGGCACCTGTGGGTGCCGGGGGCGGCGGAGCGGGGTCGGGAGCGGCCGGGACTCCCGCGGTGCGGGGCGGTGCGGGGCGGTGCGGGCGCAGCGCGGAGCGCAGGGGACACCTGGTGGCCGCCTGGCGAGCGCCGGGGCGGGGGACCCGGCCAGGGACAGGGGACACGCCGCCCACGAGTGCCCGCCGGCGCCGCAGCGGAGGGGCACAGCCTGCGTGTGGGCATTCCCGGTGTGGGGCTGAGTGTTACGGGGGTGCCTGCAGTGTTTGGAGGCGGTGGAGTTCCCGCTGCTCCCCTGGTGATATGACTTTCATGGCAGCGTTTCCGGCTTGCTGGCAACTGGGGCTGGAGACAGGGCCGGGGGGGAGCCCCAGCCCTGTAGAACGCCTGGCACGGCTCCTCCAGAAGCAGCCCGGCTCTCCCTTTCCAGCCCCAGGGATGGATTTGCTGTTTCTTACCATTAGGAGCAACGCCTTAGCTCTGAGCACAGCTGGGTTGGAACACTGCTGCAGAGAAATATTTTTATCAGGGACAACAAAGACTCGATTTCCACCTGGAAATTGCCCAATTTGACTTGTGAACCTTGAAACGCAGCCCATTGCATCCCAATTCTCAGAGCAATTTAGTCTCTGTTGGAGCCAGGAGCCCATTGCTGAGACACTGGCTTTTCACCTGTCAGGAGATCAGAATAAGCGTTTTATTCACTCCTTTCCAGCTCTATCAAATCAGCTGCATCAAAGTTGTGAATCAGATGCTCTACATCACAAATGCGTCAGCTATCCTTCCTCTAATCTACGTCCACAGGCTTTCTGTCACCACCTTCCCTCCCAGTCCTCACCAATTCTTTCCCCTCCAGCAGCTTCACAGTCCTTTTCTTGTTCATCTCAGCCACCAGGGTCCAGCTCTTTGCCTGGCTCAGATGTCACTTTGCTTCCCCTGCCCTGTGCGTCTTGTCCACCATTTCCCTTCCCAGAGTTGTCCCTAACATGCTCTTCTGATTCTCTGTGTACCACCTGTGCCAGCCCCATTGAGGGTGCCATGTCCCACCACCTCCTGCCCCACACTGAGAGCTGCCTCCCCCACACCACCCCTCTGCCCTTTCCAACCCCCTGGCCACCTCATCTGATGCTCCTGCCACAGCAACCTTTCCCAGGACTGGTGAAGGCTTTGTTAGAGGGATGGACAGCATCTCACTCTGCATGCTGGTGCTGTACCTAAGGCAGGAGCAGCGATGTGGAGATGATCACTCATGGCGGGGCCTGAGTGTTGGCCAGAGCAAATCTGCTTTCTGCAGTGGTGTCTGCGGGGCTAAGGAAAACACTCCCTTCTCCTGCTGAGCTGTGGTTCACCCTGCAGGGCTCAGGACTGGGACATGTCAGGTATCCATGTTGCTGTGTGGGCTCCTAGGGCTGAGAGAGGGCTTGATCTGCCCCAGCCAGACACACTGTCCATGAGTCTTCACCTCCCTTCCTTCATCCTCCTTCATCCATTCCCTCTCCAAAATGACAACTTTCCTCCTTTCTCAGCAGCCTTTGCAAGCTGTTTTTTTCTTGAGCAGAATTGCAGGCTTGGATGTCCAGAGGCAGAGGTACTGTGTCCTGGCAGGACCTGGGCCTCTGCTTAGGAGCCTCAAAGCACCTCCTGAGACATTCTAGGAAGGTCTGAGATCTGGGAAGAGTGCTAGACATATCTCACATGCTTTCCTGCTCCATAAGGAGCAGAAACACCTCTCTCCCAGGGATATGGCAGCTGTACCTGGCTGTGATGCTGTTTAACAACAGCTGGATAAGGAACAGGCATTCACACTGTCCCCTGCACTCAGACCAGCCAGAGCATGGCAGTGCAGTGGGGCACCACTCCCCGAGGGCACCCACCTCCCCAAGTGCTGTCCTGCAGGGGGAAGCCTTCAGTCGAGGTGGGCTAACCTTCTTGCTCAGGAGTCTGGGGACAGGCATCACAGCCACAACCTGCTAATGAGCCCGGGAAGCAAGGCAGTGTTTGCCTGACAGGGCAATTAAATAATGATTGATTCCTGGAACAGCTACTTAATTCATCATTAACTGGCTTATCATAGCTGGCATCTGTGCCAAGGGTCCCTGTGAGAACTGCCTCAGGGGATGTGGTGTGGAGGTGAGGTCTGTGAAACATAAAGCTATATTGGCTACTTCTTTGTTTTCATGCCTTATTTTTGCTCCTTTTACCAAGTACTTGTCTTAAGAAGCTGAGTACACAACACAGATGTGCATTTCTCACTCTACTGGGGACCACTGCAACCGGGCTGGGGAGCATGAGGGTCCTTGCCCAGCCAGCTGATTACAGGAGCAGCCATGCAGAGAGGGAGGCAGTTCAGTAGGGAGGCAGCAGCCATCAGTCGCAGTAGAGCTGCAGCAATGGTTCGGCTCAACAAAGGCACTGAAATCTGCCTCCTCCCAGGTGTGCCCTCCCCCTGGGCTCACGTTGTGCATGTATGCTTGTATGTGTGCATCTCCCTGTGCACCTAGCAGCATCTCACTACCATTGCCTGCTGTCAATACTGCCCAGGCGAGCCCCATGGGGCTGATGGATATGCACGCTATCCAGTGTTGTTGGTAATGAAGTTAGAGAATGGCCACTCTTCACCAGCTTTGTCTTTTACAGATTCCTTGCTTTTATCTGCTGACTTCATGCCTTTCCCCAAGCTTGGTTATTAACAAGCTGTCTTTATTACCAGGCTTATTTTATTACTAGCTTACTTTATTAAGTCCCTGTGTGGCTAAATTCACTGTAAAATCCAGATAACCCCAAAAAGGTTTGAGGATAACTGCGGGGCTTGTGTGGCTCTCTCCTTTCCTGCATGTGTGCATGCAGGGTTGGTCTTCACCCTCTCTGCCATTCCATCTCTAATGCAATAGAGGTCTGATGGCCCTCATCTACACCTGCAAACCCAGATCTCTGCTGCACCGTCTCTATGCGACGTGCTGATTTTGGTGACTAAGGAGTGGGATGCATCTCTAATCCCTCTGGCACTGGGACTCTTCACATCAGCTGTTGGAGAGGAAGGTTTCAGCCTGGCTGCCTTCCAGCAGGGCTGAGCACACTGCTGTAGGCATGTTGTGATGCTGGCCCTCAGTGTCCCCTCTCCACACCTGACAAATGCTGGGACTGGGCATTAGGACTGCACTTAGTGGTGCCTTATTTATCAGAAGCACAGTGAGATCTTCTGCATTTTTCCCCTCATCCCTACAGTTCTGTTATTGCCCTGTGCTGCTCCCAGGGAGAGCATCAGCCCCAGCTCCCAAGAGTGAAAAGCAGCAAGGAAAAGAGAGTTTAATACAAGAAATATTTTATAGTCCCAAAAGGTACAAAACCAGCATGGACTAAATCCTTCAAGCTGTAGCCCTGTCCTGTCCATACTTTGTGCAGAAGCTCTGAGATCATGGCCCTGCCCTCGGGACAGTTCAAGGGCAGTCTGGGGGCTCAGAGAGGTTTGGGCTCTCCCTTTTCTCCTGGGACAAAGCCTTCAGCCCCACCCAGCCCACAGTCACAGAAACTTGCCCATACTTCAGCAGTATTTTCCCGTGATTTCTTTTGCTACCCACACTATTACTCTTCCGATTCATGTTCACCTTGTGCTGTTTGCTACCTGACAACCCTCCCTGCCTTTTCCCTCCAGCCCAGGTTAGTGAGTCATCTCTCAGCCAGCCCTTTTAGCATACTTTGGGATGCCCAAAGTCAACAGAGTCCATGTCCAGCAGCAGTCCAGCTGCATAGATGAACTCATCCCACACTTGTCTGCTGGCACCACCCAAGCTGCCTTTTAGGTTTCCAATTCCTCCCAGCTCCTTTCCCTTCTTTTTCCCCCACGCTATGTTTCCCAGCACTTGCTGCTGTGAGTGTATGGCTTTCCCACACAGCTCTCCCCCTTCTCTGACCTGCTGCAGAAGACCCAAAGCAAGAAGCGAGGCAACTTCCACGCAGGCAGCACCCACTGCCCGGTGGCCAGCATCCTGCCTGCAGTCCATCTGCTGGTATTTCTCAGCACATTTGGAGCTGGCTCCCTTCAGCAGCTCACAGCAAGATCCCATTCCTCCCTACCCTAGCTTGCTGTCAGAAGCATTTCTTGAGATGAGGCATTGATACCATATCAAAACTGTCAACTTTCTCTTACTAGTGCTGGGCTTCTGCTTCTGCTTGGGCTGCTGCTCTCAAACAACACTCAGTGATTGATCTCATCTTACTGTTTTGTTAAGCAGCAAGCTATTTTATTAGAAATCTAATTTGCATATTAAGGTAAGCAAGGAAGGGGATTGTGATTTCCTTGCCTGAAAACTGTAATGAAGCTTTGAGCTTCTCTGGGTCTGTCTATGCAGGAAATAAAACCATTCTTGATACGAATATGCATCTCTCTTAAATTTTTTGAAAATACTTAGCAGCCATCTGCTGCACGAGCCATTACAGGCTTTATTAGTAAGGTGGGAGACTGCAGAAGGCAGAGGATGGTTTTGGGGAGGGAGAAGTGGAGGGCATTCACCAAAATGCACAGAGTTTTTAGCAGCACAAGAGGGCTTTTGAACGACATTTTCCTTAACAGCTTTCCAAAATGTGATGACCACTGCCAGAAGAAAGCCCATGGACAGGTCCATGTAAAGCCATGTGTAGCTCCCAAACCTACATGGTGTGGCAGAGTTTGCCCAAGGGAACACTTGAGCTTTTCCCTCTCTGGGGTCTTCAACTCCATCCTCTTTATTTTTATTTCCTTCTTGAGGACAGATTTAAAGCCAAGGTGATGCACTGTCTATCAGAAAGCCTAGTGCACCTCAGGGAATCCTATAGCAGGAGGAAGCATGCCCCTTCTACACAGCATCCTGCAGGAGAGTCAGCAACTGAGATCTCTAAGGAGGACAGGAACATTGGGGGTTGCAAGGCAATAAGGTGGCATGGTCTAGGAGCTGGAAAAGTGCTAGAGAGAGACTGTAAAATGCAGAGCTGGGGTACTGAAGAGCACAAAGTAATTGTTTCTCTCTCCTGGGGAACACTGATATTTCACTGCACGTTTTCTTTGTACCAAGGTGGGTTGGGAAGCCAAAATAGCAAATGCTCCTCTGAAGAAAAGGGGTGGAAATATTTCATCTCAGAAATTTTCAAGGGAAAAAAGCAGCGCAAGGTTTCAGCACTCTGCAATGGAGGAAGGGAGAAGGAGGTGAATTTCCCCAAGGAATAAACCCATGTTGACATTTGTAGCTGAGGATTCCATTTGGAGTCAGCATTTTCTGAAGCTGGTGGCCCAGAGCCAAGGCTGTGCTGCTGCCACTGTACCCAAGGATGGAGCTGGTTTAACCAGGGCTTTGATGGGATGGATCATTTACTTAAGATGTCATCATTTCAAAGTGAACCAAATCCCATGGTGTGTCCCCTTTAATCTCTACATCTCTTTGTTCCTCCTCACATCTGGCTGAGCATCCAACACTCCCACCCCAGCCTAAACACCACCTCCATGTCCTCAAAGCAGTCCCTAGCTTCCTTTGGTGGCTAACTGCTCTTGCCCTAGCCCCAGCTCAACCTTGAAAGAACCCTAGAGAACCTCCTATATACCTGAAAGTCAGTTATGTGTATGTGTACTCTCCTGAGGGCTGTAATTCACCATGCAACCCTCTGTTTTGGAAAAGTCAGGGAGGCCCCTTGAATGACTGTCAGTCTCTTATCTACTTCTGTGCTGTCTGTTAGGCTTTGTCGCAGCACACAGCAGAAAAGATACAGCAGGTCCTTTCCTGTCAGGCTGCACGTGGGCAACTCAAGATGCATTACAGATACACCAAATACTCATCTTAATCCATCCTGAATCAGATCATCTTGTTGCAGGGCTGCATCCTTATCTTACTACCAGCCAGGGAGAGATGAGGAGGTGCTCCGTTTGCCAAGATAGCATTCAAGATGTGCAGAGGTGGGGAGGGCTATTGTTTTCTTCATTATTGCCAAATTTTTCTGTTTCCACTAGCCTCGTCTCAACATCGGCTCTGCATGGGTGAGAGGCTTTGCTGCTCCCTTGCCTTGCTGACATAACAGCCTCCTCCCTTCCACCCCCTCTGCTCCTGCAGGATCTCTTCCCCCTACCACTGGCAGCATGGAAAGCGTGCATGAGCTCCAAAACCCGCTTTTGGCCAAGGCCAACGGACACCTTCGCAGCAGCTATTCTTACCACCAGCATCACAGCCAGGACTACTCCAGTCATCGCTGCCAAGGGAAACTGTATTCCTATATCTTCCAAAACACTGGCGGTGCCAGGACTCACCAGCTGCTGGATGCCAGTTCCCTACAGCTGGCTGTTGAAGCCTTATATGGCCCCAGTTTCATCCTTGTGAAGGATGAAACCACTCTCAAGACCAAGGACAGCAAAACAGAAAGCTGTGAGACCACTTTTACAGAAAGCAAAGAGGCTCCATCTGAAGCTCCTGATGGGCATGAGGCACAAGGGTCCTGCCTGGTAGAAAGTGACATCCGCATCCAGACTGTGTCCTACGAGGTGGAGGAAGAGGAGCTCCAGGAGTATGAGGTGAGCTTTGCCAGTTGTGGCACTGAAGTTCTGTGGTAATTCTGGATGTGGGCTCAAATTCTTGATAATTTTATCTCCCTTCTTTTCCCAGAGCTCCTCCCCATACCCTGCCATCTCCTGCTTCACCAGTCTCTCTGTGCATCCAGTATTTCTTTTCTCCTTATCATTTCTGCTCCCTTTTCCTCACTGCCGACCTCAGAGGGAGGTCATCTTGCCTAAGAGTAGCCTGGCTGCATGCTGCTGGGAGGAAAGGGGAGATGGGTCTCTGCAGGACCTATGGGATATGGGGACTCTTTGACAAGGGCAGCCTACTGCTGCTGTGGCACTCGAGCTGAGGAGAAACAGCAATTTTTGCATAACAGCAAAATTCACATGCTTGATGGCAGCAGCCAAGAAAAAGCTTTATATATAAAGATGGGATGAATCCTGCAAAGGAAGAATGAGAGCTGACAAAGCAGCCTCCTTGCTGTGCTGTGCCCCACCATGGCTTGAGCAATAGTGCTGAGGCTGGGAATATCATCCAGGACCTTGAGAGTTGGGAGTGGGTCCCTGGAGCACACTGAAGTTGATGTCTGATGACCCAGCACAGCTCTGCTGCTTGTGGTGGTGGTGATGTGGCCTTTTCAGATGGCATCAGGGGTGTTCCCACCTCTGCATGCTTCCCTACTGAGACAAATCACTCCTAGGGTGGTCTGAGGCTGGCCAAGTGGTGCCCAAAGGCAGGGTAGTTGACCGCAGCCACTGAACAACATACTGAGGGGACCGGGCATGTTGTCCCTGTGATGGAGGCTTCAATTCAACTGCTTTCGCTCACTTCCTAAATTAGTTTAGCAGGATATTGATCTCCTAGTCTCTAATGGGGATAAGGCACTTTGTTTAAGTTTGTTTAAACTGACAAACAGTCAGTTCTGCCAAAGCTGAAGATATTTCAGTTTAAGACTCTCTCTAATGCAGGGAAATCCCAGACCCCCAGCAAGTGAGCTCAGCATTTGCTCTGGCAGGGAGCCAAGAATCCATTCCACTCTTGAATTTGCTGAGCTACATTGTTCCTCATCAAACCACACTGAAGAGTCTAAAATATTTTTGAAATTTACTCCTTGAATTTGCTGGTGGGAATTGTATGAGATTATATGATGGGACCAGGAGAGAGCAGGAGCTGGGAGGTGAGGGGCTGACATGCAGCTGGCAGGGTGGCATGGGGAGGTGGGCATGTGCTGAATTCATCTGGTTTTGCAGAGCGACTCCTCCAGCGACAGTGAAAGTGAGGATCATTTCCTGATGCTTCCCCCCCGGGACCACCTGGGCTTGGCCCTTTTCTCCATGTTGTGTTGCTTCTGGCCCCTGGGGATTGCTGCCTTCTACTTCTCCCAAGGGGTAAGAGATCCCTTTCCTTGCCTGTGTGCACTGAGTGCAAGAGCAAGGGCCCTGCAAGCCACAGCAGCCCTGGAGGTGACCAGCACCTTTCTGGATCTAAGGCTTATCTCTGTGCCATGGCCACAACTCTGAGGGTTGAGGCAAAGGGTGCTCCTCAATGTCTCCACAGTTGTGGGGTTGCAAGGCCTCCAGTTCCGGGGTAGGTTACTGGACTTCAGGCTTTTCCTTTGGGTCTTTTTTGTGTTATTTAAGGAACTGGAGTTCCTCTTGGCCCCTTATTCAGCTTCTCACTCTGCAACTAGGTTCAGAAAAATGGCATTTTCCCACCTGTCCTCTCACTCTCCAGTAGTGCAAAGGTTCTACACCATGACCTAGACTGAGGCAGCTCATGCCATGGGAACCAGGCTGCTCTGGAGTTTGGACACAAAAGAGATCCTAGTGTCCAAATCACACTACAGCTCCTCTCTTGTGCTTGTTTCTGATGCACATTGGCTAAGCTGTGGGAGCCAATACCAGGCTGGCAGAAGGTGGAGAAGGTGGTGGCCCTCAGGCTGCACCAGCTTGAAGTTGCTGCCTTCCTGGGGGCTTAGACCAAAGTCTGGGCTCACTCATGCAGAATAATGCATGCAGAGCTCGGGGATTTACTCCACATTTGCACAGTTGCTTCTGTACGAAGAATAGAGGAGGGGGGGCAGCATTAAAAAGTTAAATTAAGAGGATAGGGACAGAAATGGAGAAGTGTATTATATGAGTACCTGGCACAGAGGTGGTGAGAGGCAGGGGAAGCATTCATTAATTAGGGCCCCAAGGAGCAGTTGATTTCACATTTTTCCACATGGTGCAAGATAGTACACTGCACTCTCCACATGATGATGTACATGGGGCAATTTATATCTAGCTCCATTTGCTTTAACTACCCCTGAGGCAAGGACCATCTCTTCATTTGGTGTTTGGGCACAGGGATGTCCATGTGGCAACTTGAATACAAGTAGTAGGTAATATCAAGAGTAGCTTGGAACATGCCCTGAGCACTCAGAGAAGCTGGAAGTTGCCATCCCATAGAGCCAACAGCCACATCTCTCTGCACTTCTGGCTCCATCAGCCCTCCTATAGCAAATAGGCTTCAACTGAAAACCCCATGCAGGAAAAATCAGGTGGCAGCACAGCCAGACCAACAGACCATGCTGTCCAGAGCCAGCTCCCTGAGACTAGGCAGTACTCATCGCATATCTGTACAGAGTATAGTGGTATCTAGTCACTGCCACTCAGCCATCACCCTGTGCACCAACCATTTGCCTGGGACCATTTATGAGGGTCCAGCTTCCCACTCACAGCTCTGGCTGAGTGCCCAGATGGATGCTTTCAGACAAGCAGCCAAAGCTCACGCTTTTCTTGGAGGCAAAATCCACAGGGAAATGTGTGTAGGTGACACTGCTGTTCTGAGCCCTCCTGAACTGGCAAACACTGTGCTGTCTGTTCCCTGCCTCCAAGGGACACAGTGGCCAGCAAAGGGGTACTGACTCAGTACTGAAACAACTGCACTCTGACTAAAAGGCCAGGTTGATACAGCTGTGAGCAACAAGCTTTTCTTCTCCTTCCAGACCAGCAAGGCTGTCTCCAAAGGAGATTTCCATCTGGCCAGTTCAGCTTCCCGCCGAGCTCTCTTCCTTGCTGCGCTCTCCATAACCATTGGCACAGGACTGTACATCGGGGTGGTGGTAGCATTGATTGCTTATCTCTCGAAAGGGGGCCATGTATAGCTGCCACCTGCATGTCACTGCTGTCCCTGGCTGTCGGCCCTCCTGGGATTGAGCTTTCCTGTGGAGCACAGAGCACCAGTGCCTGCAAGGACTGCTTCCACAGCAGGACCTCGGCATGGATGCCCTATGCAGGTTCTTTCTCCTTTCAGAGAAACAGTAGACACCTGTTCTCTCCGAGGCTGTCGTATTCCACCATCCAGCAACAGGGAATTCAGAACCAGCCTGGCTGCTGGGACAAAGAGGAGCACATTTGCCTGGTGGAAGATGTGCAGGAGAGAAACTGCATGCTGCTGCTGGGCTGGTGTCACCACCCCTGATTTGGGGCCACAGCTTCCCTTCTCAGCCCCATAGCTGGGAGATCCACTGCTGGTGCCGAAGCTTGGCCCATGAAGGAGGCACACAGGGAGGAGAGGGGATATGGTGCCAGGGAATGACCACTGTTTCTTCTGGGAGGCCAGAGTCCTGGTGGGGTCTCCAGGCTCCTGTGATGGGGACAACATTCTCACTTCAGTGCCATGGAGGTAGCACGTGGCTCCTCAGCTGCAGTGAAGTAGGAGGATAGAGCATGGACATGATCAAAGGGCATGCTGTACACATCCCTCTGCAGACAGACCCCTGGTCCATAGGAGAACATCCTAGTTGCTGGCCCATCCCAGAAACAATAAGGAAGGCAGGCTGGTGGTTGCACAATGTCTCTTCCATTGCTGGTGCAGGCTGGTAAAGACAGCAGTGTTTTCTCCATGTTAATGACTGTCATGAAGATCCCAAGTTGGAATCCCCATAAGGTTGCCATCCCAGAGTGCTGGGCCCTGAAAAGACTTGTAATCAAAACCCCAAGAAGAGACCTAAGAGGGGTAGGGGCCTGAAGGATTCTACTCTTGGCGCTAGGTCAGGGCCCTGCATGCAAAGATGGATGGAAAGAAAAGGACATGACATGCAGAGTCTGGGGTGGGACTGCTGTTTGCAAGGGGATGAGATCCAGAGAAGGAAGAGATGTGGAGGGAGCCCAAGACACAGGGGGTGACCCCAACACACTCCTTCCCATGTCTTGGAGAAGGGTATCTCCATCCATCCTAAAGTCTGCTGACAAGGAAATCCCAAGCATCGCCACATACATCTTACTTTTGCTTATTTATATATTGTCAGTGACACGTTAAGTGCTTCAGAGGTGGGTATGAAGGCAATGGCTGCCCCAAAGGGTGGGCATTAAGAGACTGTGCCTCACCCTCTACTCCTCAGCATCCACACTGACCATCCCCCTCCTCTCCCTGGCCGTGGCTCTCCTGTTTTTCTCCTGTGTGCAGGGGACTGCAGGCAAACTCTGGGTGTCTTTACCCACTTCCCAGGGTTTCTGGGCAGGCTGCAGCCAGTTTTGCAAGAGATGCAGCATGTTCCTCCAGCTGGGTACCATTCAAATGTACATTTTATACTAAAGAAGCATGTTAATGTCTGCGATTGCTGTTGTACTTGAGCCATAAAAGACAGAAGCTGGTCTGAAAGTTCCCATTACATTTTATAACATGGAAGAGCTAATAAAAAAAGCAGGAGAAAAGTCTCTGTTTATTATAAGAACACATAGCTGGCTAGCAAAATGGTGAGCTTTGCAGGAGTGCTGCACTTACTGAAACCTGGAGGTGATCATGCTGTTCTCAAAGGAAGTTACAATCTAGCTGGTACCTGGGCAACTTGGAGGGAGACGTATTTCAGTGTAGATCATGGTGAGCAACTAGCACTGAGAGCAGGATGGTGGTGTAGGCTTTTTTCCCCGTGTGGAGGGATGAGAATTAGGGAGGGACTGGAGCATTGTGTGTGTTCAGGTTACTGTGTGTGTAGTAGAAGCATAAAATAAAATGTGCTTGAAGAGGGGCATAAAAACACAAACATTAGGAGGGAACAAGCAGATCTCGCTTCTGATGGTGGACAGAGAATTTGCAGGGAAGGGCTGAGGTGTTCAAAATAGATGAGGTGGCTTAGAAAGGAGTAATAAAGGGTGTGACTCACTCAGCAGTTGAGTGACAGTTTTCATTCCCCTCTCCTGCATGTGCTCAGCCTTCCTAGATATTCATACCTCCAAATAACCGAGCAGGACAAGAGCACTGTTTCAGGAGAGGGGAAATCTGTGGGTGCCCATGGAGCAGGGGTGACCAGCTCCACAACCCCCCAGGTCAGTGCTGTCCCAGCTAAAGCACTCCTTGTCTATCCCTTTCAAGCACCCCCGGCCGGGGGGCAGGGATGGGGGCTTCCTGCTGATTCTGATCCAGACAAAACCGTTGGGGCTGCTACACCAGAATCTACAATAAGAAACTGCATTTGCCTCTGCATTTGTAATTCTTCCAGCTGGTTTCCTCCCGGGGCTGCCATGGGTGGGGGGGCCAGCAGCCCCCACCCACTCCCCCTGGGCACCCCTCGCCCATGCACCCCAAACTGCTTCTTTGACTTCTTTTAATTGGAGAGACCTGTGGAAGAACCAGGCTAAAGAGCCAACAGGATTAAAGTGTTTTGCACTAATAGCCTGAATCTGATGATCTTGTCAAGGGGGGGAGAAGGGGCTGTGCCATAGGATCCCTAAGGGGGACATTATGCAAATGGAGAAATTAGTTGGAAACAGCCTGAAGGGAAACATGTGGAAATTGAAATTCGAGGACCAGCATGGAGATCACTGCTGAATAACTTATTATAGACTCACAGCGTCTGCTGCAGCCGCCTGAGCAGAAGGGAAGGAAGCAAAAAGGCAACAAGGCACAGCAGTCAGGGAAGACACAAGCTCCAGAAATTTGATTAAGCTTAAAAAAAAATTTTCAACTAAACCATGCCAGTGGCTGTGGAAGAGGTGTCTCCTCACTCCACACTCCTGTCCTTCCAACGAAGGGCTCCCTCTCCCAGCCGGGACCCCCAGCCCTACAGCAGAGCTCTGTAATGGTCCTGATCTCAAAGGGAATACTCAGAAATGCAAAGGAGGGTAGGAGGAGCAAAGGAGGAATAGCCTCAAGCTCTGGCCTGGAGACATGCCTAGCCCCGAAAGAAGGGAACACAGGGAGCCTCGCAGGTCACAGCTGTAGGAGCTGATGCAAAGGGCAGTGAGTGCAAAGATGATCTGTGCCTGTGCAAAGGGGCAGTGGGGAAGCAAGATTCCTGGTGGGTGATGAGGAAGGATTTGAAGATGAGAGTGGGGGAGAGTCGGTTAAACAGTGACGTCCTACAGGGATGTACACCACAACCTGCTGTCCTTCCCCACATCCTTTTAAAAAATAATCACAGGAGGTGCTGAAGAGTCCTCTGACATATCAAAATAACTCCTCCATTCATGAGTAATGTGTTCTCCATAATTAGGATATCTATTTGCAACCGAGTTCCCCACCAGCTGGCTGCAAATGCCTGTCCCTGTGCTGTCCAGCACTGCCAGCACAGATAATCATGCAAACCCCTGGTTCCACCAACCCTGTTGCATCACCCTCCTGCCCACTGCTCTCCAAATGCCCATGTCCTGGCCCAGTTGCCCCACCCAGTACTCCCAGCCCTCGTCCTAAGACAGTGACACCAAGAAACAGACAAATCTGTGCCCAAAACCCCCTCTCCTGCCTCACACACTGGCTTTTGGGTTGCAATAAGTGTCATGATTGGGTGTGTTCCAGATGTCCTCCCTGATGTGAGAACAAGACCTTGGGGACCAAGCCAGCCCCAATCCCACACTGGTTGAACAACCCCTCCATTCCTCCCCTGGCTTGGAGATGTTCCTTGCTCAGCCAGGAGCTCAGAGCAGCACTGCCTGAGGTGGTGGGATTTGGTTTCTTTTGCCAGCAGCAGAAAACATCTTCCAGCTTGGGCTCCATTTGTAACCTCCGCAGCGTCAAGGTGAGCACTTCCCAGCAGGCCTTTCCCTTCAGAAGCAGCTAACAATAGAGCGGATGGAGCCTGTGCCAAGGGCAGGGGTGGCCTTTGAATCCTGCCTCCTTCTGGGATGCAACCAAGAAGAAAGCTGTCAAGGGAAAAAGCACCAGCACTTCAGCACAGATCTGAGTGACCAATGCATCTGAGCCACCGCCTGCTTCCCTCAGCAATGCTTACACTGCTCATCCCTTGGCAAGCACTGTGGTGTGCCAGAACAGGGCCACTGGCTACAAATGGGGTTGGGGTGTGGTAACGAGGGATGCTGGGATGGTACCATACTGGATTCTTGCTCTTCTTCCCTCAGAAATGAGGTGAGAGAATGGAGGAGAAGGGGAAAGAAGCTGGTGCAGTTTGTGGAGGACACAAGACCCCTGTGGGACCCTGTCCCCAGCCAAAGGGATTCACTGGTCCTCCCAGCTAACCTGCCACTCCTTGGGGTCAGCCCCCAGGCAGGACATGGGGTGTCCTTCCTGCTGCACTCCCTGCAACTTCACTGACGGGGAGGACAAAGCCACTTGTAGAGGCAAAGCTACCACCTGCTCTCTGAGAAGCTCTTGTCAGTGGGATGGGATTCCAACCATGCTGATGGGATTGAAATGCCTCAATTCTCCCCCTCTCTGTCCTCTGGAGGCTGGTGAGTAAAGAAACACAGAGAAATAAAAGCAGAGTAAATCCTTTGGCTCACTTAGCAGCACAGTCAGTGTTTTGCCTTCACAGTAATGCAGTAAGGAAATAGCTAATTATCTGAGATGGGCAAGTTTTCTATTTTTGTCCAAAAAAATTTAAAAATCATTTAGCAGTGCATCTCTTCAGCTAGCTTATCATTTCCTCTTTGCTCCCCTCTTTGCTCAGCCTGCAGTAGAGAGAGCATGGGGAGGCACAGCCTGTGGCAATGCCATCTCTCCTGGGGCCGGTGGGAGAGGATTTTTGCAGAGAGCAACCAATTAAGAGCCATCACTATGGCATCAGCTGCTGGAAAATCAAGAGGCTCATTACCTCTCCTCTCCCCACAGATGCAGGCACCACAGCCTCCAGTAGCCACAGGTGCAGGAACACACTGCTGGGTGTTGAGCTGTCCCCATGGGGCAAGAGGACAAGTGGTGTCAAGAGGGGACAAAGCACTAGGTGGGGACACCTTGCTTGGGGATAAGGCAGATGCTGTCCCCACAGTCAGTGGAGAGACACACGGGGCTGTGATGTCACTGGAGGGGTTGGTTAATGGGGGTGATGCACTGGAGGGTGTTGGCATCACCCTCCACTGCTCATCTGTCCCTTTTGATGCCAAGTCTATCCTAGTACAGCTTCCTCCCCACTGGTCCCCTCCTTGTCCCAGCAGTGTCCAGACACAGGGACATTTGGTGACCACATCTGGAGGTGTGCTGCTCCTCTGAACTGACCTGTTTTGCTGTAGATGATGCCCAGGCTAGATCTCAGAGGCAAGGAAGGGCTTTTACAGGTGAACTGCAGTAGGTGTATCTTAAAGATGCAATTTAAAAATTCTCACAGGTGATACTTGAGGGGCTTTGGAGACTAGAGACTAACAAGTGCCAGAAGCACCCAACTTGTGAGCTCCTAGACCAGATAGCACCTGTGTCCCCCCACCCCAAATGAGCAGGTTGTCCCCCTCAGGCCAATCTCCCCTGAGAAGAGGAGCTGGTGCTGCCCCTCCAGCCATTCCAGAGAGCAGGATGGGATGGGGCCAGCACTGGAAGAGTCTCTTCTCCCGCTCCACCCCATCCTGCTTCTGTTCCCCGTTTCTGCTCAGGAGCTTTTCTGGCTGCAGGGTTGCACTCAGCTTGCTCCCATCCTCTGGAACCTTTTGGACCCTTCCCAGCAGAAATCCCCCCACTCTGCAATGGCTCCCTCTACTTTTGGAGACATGATGCTTAACTGATTTTTAATCCTTTTCAGTATTTGCTGGCTTCATTTTTAAATCAATCTTGTTGCTTAACCAAAATGTCACCAGGCTCAATCCCAGCGTCTTGCAGAAGTCAGAGCACAAAGCATTGCCTTCTCCTAGGACAGAGAGCTAAGGGACTGCCTGATGGGCAAGGGGTCCTTCCTGTCACACAGCCAGGCTCCCTGCACAGACTCAGTTACAGAAGTGCCAAGAAGATAGAACTTTATTCTCAAGCACCTGAGTTTGGCAGGAGGTGTCCATCCTTACACAGCTATCCTACCTTTCCCAGCATTGTGGTTACTGAAGTGATGGAAAATGGATGGGGAGAGGGGCAAAGAAAGATGCCAGGGAAGGAGAAATGAAATGCAAATAAATGCAATATCTGCCAAAATGCTATCCTCAAAGTAGTATATCAAAGTCTAGGCACAGGCAGCAAACTTTTGACAGTATTAGGCTAGAAAGATGGAAGTGTTCCTTCCTGAAGTGCTTTCACAGCTGAGTGCTTTCTCCAAAGGCCCAACGTTTTCCAGATGCCAACTGTGCTAAATTAGCATTACACATCACCTCACTTGTTTTCTAGAAGAGGAAAGACAGGACAGGGAACGCTGCATCTGAACCACGGCTAAACTGCTGGAATGGAGCCACACCACAGTTGTCAGGCAGGGGCTGGTTCAAGAAATCTAAGACAAGTATTAATTGGTTATTGATGTTTTAGAAGAGCTGTCAAGCTGGAGGGCAAAATACTTGAGGATCCACATGAGGACAGATTTTCCACACTTCCACTAGCAAGTTGGCATAGGAAGGAGAGGTGCCTTAGCATGATTTGCTAATGAGAAAAAATTAGGAAAGTTTTGAAGTACAGAAGACGAATAAAGAAACCGGGCTACCTTGAAGGCAGGAGAGGTGGAGATGGGATTAAACACAGGGAGATATGATGAGGGGTTGCTAACAGGAAATGCTGCAGCAGGTAGGGAGCTCCTTGGCTCACAGTGACCAGGGAAAGGCCTGAGCCATTGCTCCAGCATGAAAAAGGTGGATCTGATGTTTGGGCAATTGGTTCAGCAGAAATATTCATGAAGGATAAATGGCAGAGCAGCGGTGGGCCACAGCTGGACTCCAAGAGTCATTTTCAAACACAGCACATGAGATGAATTTTAATGGGAAGGAAGCAGAGAGGAAGAACAGGGGCCTGGCAGTGGTTAGAGTAACCTGCTAGGACAGAGGCAGATGGTTCCCCATCTGGGAGCAGGGCCCCTCTGGGGCACGTTAGGAAAAGGACTCTGTCTCAGTAACTGAGTTCATTCAGCAGCACTAGTTGCTTGTAGTCTGGACCTGTTGAGGGAACTATGCAGGGGACTGATCCAAAAGACCCATTTTTTCATTTTCCTCCCCATCTTTTTTCTTTCCCTCCCCACAAATATTCTTGATAATGAATTGCTGCTATGCTTGTCAGCTCATGAGCAGTTTTGAATGGTGCCACTGACTTTTCTATCTTCCTGCTGCTGCTACATCTGCACTCTGATGATCCAAACAAAGCACAAGAGCTATCTCATGAACTGCAACCCTTTTACCGCCTTGAGATGCTTTTAAGACCAACAAACCAACTGCCTGTGCAAAATCTGGAAGCAAAGCCATGCTTGAGCTAACACATACCAGCTCAGTGCCCCAGAGCTTTACTTTGGCATAATCAACTAGTCCCACGGCACAGCATCCAGGCAGGCCCTGCTCTGCTGCACTGCCAACCTTCTGCACCTGCAAACCCCCTGCAACAGACACAAATATGGTGCATTAGTAGCTGACCTAAATTGCAAGTAGGTGAAGGGCTGCTCCCCATAAGCTTTGCAGCCCCCCAGCCTTTACTTTTCAGTCACCTTTTACTTTTCATCTTTTCCAGGGTCAGTGCTAATAAGCACCTGTCTGTGAGGGAGCTGACATGGCACCTGAGCTAAACCTCACTGTATACATGCAAAGGGAGAGATTCACTATCCAGTACATGGATGTGGAGCAGCTAAGGCTGCCTCAGATTCATCTCCCATCACCAGATCAATGTGAGAGCAGTATGACATGTACAAATCAAGTGTTACAATTTCCTCCCATTTAAGCTCTGTTCAGCCACAAACTACATCAATAAATAATGAACACCCAGCATTCAGGTGGTGCCAACTGGCAGTGACCCACCATGGCCCGCTGCCATCAAGGCACGGGGAAGGAGAAATATAAAGGCACTTGTAAAATCCCGCAGGAGGATGAATATTATTTTCCTATCATGCCCCCCAGGCAACCAGATAAGGGCAGAAAAACCATCACACCTAAATCTCTTCACCAGGGCTTCTAAAAAATGTCTTGCAAGGGATTGGAGCCCAAGACCAGCCCCCAAAGATATTCATCCTGCAACTGCCCAGGCATGATGCATGCAGCACTCCCAGTTCAGGGATAGTTGGGTGATGGGAAAGAAGCCATTCCTGCACCCTGCAGAGCACAGGGTCCCACAACAGAGGATTCCCCCAGGTTCTCCTGATGCCCACCTGCCCTCAGCACCACTCCCCACAGTGCTGTGCCATGCTGATGGATGCTCCAGCCCTGCTGCCTGCCCCAGCTTCAGTGCCATAGACATGGGATCTGTCAGCACCCTCAGTCAGAAAACCCACCCTCCCTGCTGCTTCCCTTGGTTCACACAAGGAAGGGAACACCCTCAGGGTCTTGCATACACCTTCAAAGCTGCTGTTGCAGCCACCACTGCCACTGAAAGCAACTATCTCCAGCCTCCAGCAGTTTGGAGATGCAGGTGATTTTTCTGGAGGAATTACCAGCTCACTCCCTTAGAGGAATTCATGGATGAGTCCTCCCTAGCAGCTAATTACTCCAATTACTCCCTGACACACAGAACCCAGGGCTCTCTGCAGCAGCACACAGCACTGCTTGGCAGCTCCCTGCTCCCCACATGCCTCCCTTCCCAGAGCACCCACTGCCCTCCTGTGGGACCACCCAGGGTATGTCAGAATGGGCAAATGCTGGTGAGATACAACTATCACCAAGGAGCTAAATGGTTTCTTAAGAGATGCCCCAGATGCTGGCTTGATGCTGGCTTAATGCTGTTCCTCCAGGGCTGCCCCCCCTCACACCCAAGAACACCACAGGACAACTCTAATAACTCCCCTGCAGAGGAAAACTCAACAGAGCTTCCTAGCATAGGGCCCCTCTGCCTAGGAGGCTGACAGGGAGTGAACCCAGACTGTCAGGAGCTGGACTGGGTTGCAGCATCCAGTGAGAGGTTCCAGACATCCTGAGGAAGGAAAAACACGTTGTTAGTGAGAAAGATTTGGGGCAGGAGACTAATGGGGGACAGACACACCACAAAATGCATTATCCAGGTCACCAAAGCTCTTAATGCCCCAGCAAAGATGTGAATGTAAGAAACACAAGACTCTGTCCTGCTGACCCAGCCTCAGGGGCTGACCTTGTAAATGCAGGCCTCAGAAGGCTCTCCCCTCACATCTGTAGGTTGGTCTGACTCCTGGCAGCTTCCTAGGAATCAAGAGCAGGTACTGCAATTGTCACCACAATCCTCAATGGTAGCAGCCAGCCCTGGACCTCCTGCAGCTTAGTCTGGCACAGCTATGCTGGCAGACACCACAGGAGAACTCACACACTTAAGTGGGTAAGGCTTTTTGGAGTTAGGCAGAGACATTGCACCCCAAGATGCTCACAGGGCAGAGGTGCAAACAGCTGCTTTCAGCCTCCCAGTACAGCACCACCACTTCAGGGCAGGATCACCATCTCAGACATTGCCACTGCATCCCTGCCATCACACAGGGCTGTGCCCACTCAGTCATCTCCAGTCTTGCACCTGATCTGGGAGGCAAGCCCTGATCCCTCACCAAGTAGAGCACAGCTCCAGCTAAACCTCCAGTGCACCATCAAGCAGCAGACGGTCCCTACCATGACCCAAGAAGCAGAGGAGAACCTTCTCAGAAAGTAGGCATTGTGGTGTGCACAGTCTCTCCCTGCCCACAAGACAGTTTCAGAAAGCAGACAGGGAGGGGAAAGCCTTTCCTAGAAATCACACAGCATGAGTTAGAAAGCGCACAAGACTAGGAGTGTAAGAGTCTTTATTGCTTTGATTTCTTACAAGTGAGGTATGTGCATCCAGACATGCTGCAAGGAGAAATCCATGTTGTTTGCAGCACAGGGAATGAAGGGACACTGGGCACACAAGTTTCAGTCTGTCTTCTCCCAGGCATCAGGGAAGAGAGACCCTAGAAAAGTACGTCAGCTGCCAGCTGAAGAAGTAAAGGTTTGTGTAAAAGGTTATTGCTACAAGCCCTGAAAAGTCAGGAACAGCTTTTCCAGAGCCTTCAAAAGACACAGACCTAGCTTAGCGTTCCCAGCAGACAGACTACAGTGGGGACACAGATAAGTCTCCTCTACCAACCTCTGCTCCCTCTAGGAAAGATCAGGGCAACCAGCAGCAGGTATTAAGAGACAAAAAACCAAGGTGGCACCAGCACTGACCCCAAGTGAAGCTTTTATTCGTAGCTGGGAAGAACCCAGACCAAAGATGCTCCTCACATAAAGCTGAACCCAGACCTTTCCAGACCCCCACAGCTGAGCCAGCACTGCTCTGGTCACTGAGGAGGTGCGGGCACCTCCACATTATTCATTCAAGAAACAGCATGGGGCACAGAGACCTTCACATCCTTGATCTCAAGAGGCCCAGCTGCATTCCATGACACTAGCACAGTACTGCCTCCCTCACTCATCCTCTGAGCGCAAAAAGAGGATAACTTCCTGGCCCCTGTTCTTTGGGGCAGCTCAGCGCCTTCTCCTTCCATTCCTCCAGTCTCTGGGAACAGGCGCTGTGAAGATGCTCCCATACCTGGTTGAACCATACAGAAAATAAAGCCAGAGACTAGGAACAAAATAAAACAAAACCAGAACAAAAGTTAGAGTGAGGCCCCAGCCTGGACACCCCACCAGAGAGCCAAAGGGCACATCAGCAGAGGAGTTGTGGCCAAGCCAGCTGACAACTGGCACTCAGGCATCCACCAGTGTCAGCCCATCATGGAGGGCACGCTTCCACATGTAATAGGTGGAACGGGCTGTGAGTGGGAAGTGGGCACTGAACTCCTTGTAGGTTGGGAAGGTCTTCGACTCAAATCGCTGCTGCAGGAACAGCTTGGCCTGTGCCTTGAACTGGGCAGTGGCAATCACATCCATCACAAACATCCGGCTGTTGGCTCTCTCCGACATAGCATAGCCTGAAATGGTAGTGTTGCATGGCATGGTAGGCACTGGTTTATCCACGTGGGTGGTGGCTGCCTCCACATGGCACTGGGGCTTGAGGCCTGACTCCCCTCTTGGAGGTGCAAGGGAAGCAACACAGTTCAATGGTCGGCTGGAGCTAGTCCAGGGCAGGCGATGCTGCCTGATGGCCTGGCCACTGCCCTTCCAAAACCAGTAGGCTGAGGAGGAGAGAGATGGATAGCGCAGACGGTACTTGCAGAATGGCAGCTGCCACTGCTGGACCTGCCTCCTGGCCGCATCTCGCAGCTGCATTCTCCAGCACAGGGAAGGCTTGAGCTGCAAAAGACTCCTGGGTGCTGGCCGGTCTCCACTCCGTCTCTTCCTAACAGGCATGCTGTTTGGCTTCAAATGCACGAGTGGCTTTCCTATAGCTAGAGTTTTCTGGTTATCCAAGGGTGACTGGGGGTGTTTGAAGTTAGGGTTCTCCTTGATTGCTTTCCTTCGCCAATTGTAGTAAGTGGACCTGGAGATGCCAGGAAAGCTGCGTTTGAAGCACCTATAAGGCACCAGAGTGTTCATAGAAATGCATTTCTCCAAGTAGGATTTGGCTCCCTGCATGAAGATTCCTGCTTGGATGGGGTCTAGGGAAGGACTTGGCGATCTTAAGCTCCCCTGTGAATTTGCTGGCTCATTCATATCAGCCTTTTTTGGAACATCCCTGTGAAGCTCCTGCAACCTGTGGGCCTCAGACAGAGCAGAAGCATCACCATTGACCATGCTCTGCATCTCATGCTTCCAGGCATAGTATGTGGATCGAGAGATTTCTGGAAACATTTGTCGGAAGTGCTGGAGGGGGATTATATTGCCCTCCTGAAAGCAGGACTGGAGGAAGTGTTTAGCTGCAAACCTGGCAGCCGCTTTCTGCCGGTGTTCACGAGACTGGCGCTTCCAGCGGTAGAAGGTGCTCTTGGTAATACTGTACCGGTCACGCAGGTTAGAGTAGGTCAACTGGGGGTCACTGTTCAGCAGCTCAAGGGTCTTCATGGGCTGGACAGGAGGTTCTGGTGAAGGTACTGTGGGTTCTAATTCCTCCAGGCCAACCACGGCCACAAAGTACTGTGCTTTGAAGACCTGCTGGGAGAGCTGCTGTCCTGACCACATGATGTGGAGCGTGGAGGTTTGCGGGCCGCACTTCCTGGGCCGGATGAGCCGGTTGAAATAGGGCCGGATCTTCAAGTTGCTCATGGGATAGATAGAGTAGATGTTACACTGCAATACTGAAGCAAGAGCATAGACATGCCACATGTTGGCAAAGGTGCCAGGAAAACAGGTAGCTTTGATGTCAGCATCGAAGATGGCCTCCAAGATAGCCATGGGAAGGCTGGTCATCTCTGGGGTCTCTTCAGTGCAGAGGGAGTAGCGGGCAGCCTGCAGCATCACTTTGGAATCAATCATGCCATTCAAATAGTATTGCTTGTGCAGCAGCATCTCCACCACAGTACGCACCTGCAGCTCCAGGCTGAGGCTGGGGTTGCCCCAGAGCAGCACACTGGCAGCCTCAAAGAGGCGGTTTCCTTCACCTTTGCAAACCAAAGGCAGCATGTTACTTGGGGCATCCTCAGGATAGAGGCTCCTGGCTACCCGGTCAACCTCTAGCTCCTCTTGGAACTGACTCCCACAATAGCCAGGCAAGGAGAAAGATGACAGGGTCCTCTCCGCCTCCAAAGCTGCACTGGTGAGGCCGTCCAGGCCAAAGCATTCAGTGGCTTCCTGTAGCTCCTGCAGCACAGACTGCACCAGCTGGTGTCGCTGGATCATCCTGAAGGATGGCAAAAACAAAGAAGTCACTGGAGATGAAGACAGTGTACGCTCCAGACTGCCAGGGGCCTGGCCTCCAGGTCCAGCTCCTGCCCAAAGGACAGGATGTGGGGAAAAAGGTAGAGAAAAGGCCACTGCTCACCCCTCCACCCACACTCCCAAGGACAAAGGAGGAAGCCTGGGTCCTCACAGGCAGAGTGGGACCGGTACACAGGCTCAGCTTGCTCTCCAGTGACCTCCAGTGGGCAGCACACATGGCAAACAGACCTCTACATGTCTCAGTGAAAACTAGAGTGATGCATCCACTGGGGTGGGAAGCCACGTCACCTCCCACCCCTACACACCTGGCTTTGTGCCTGGCATCACTCCTACACCCATCTCTCCCACCAGTAGCTCTATCCTTCCCTTTTTACCGTTCCCCTACCAGCACCCAGAGAGAAGGTTTTCCCTCAAAGGGAAGACACTTGTCACCTCTGCAGGAAGGGACCCATGACAGAACCACACCGCATGGGGATACGGAGGGACCTGGCTCAGACTGTTCAAGCTCAACAGAAGAAGGGGCAAGGAGCTTGCCCCCTCCCTCAGAGAGGAGCACTGCAGCGGCACCCATTGCATGCACCAAAAACATCTGTCACAGAACGTGGGATGTAAGGAAGAGACAGCCACCCAAGCCACAGCTACTGCTGCCTGAACTGACACTAGATGTCACCTGCTGCTCAGCAGATACACACCACCAGCCAAGGAGAAGCCACAAAAGGTGAATTCCTCCTAGACCAGCTACGAGGCAGGAAGCAACCCAAAACTGCAGAGTGTGAGCACTGAGTAGGTAATGCAGAGGCTACATGGAGCCCTCATCCCTGTGTGAGCCAGTCCCAGTCCTGTTCTCCCTCTCTCTGCGTGCCAGTTCCCACTCATACAATACAAAGGGTCAAACCTGCATTCCCCTTTTGGTCCAGCTTTTAGACACTGATGTGGGTCCGCCCCCACCACCCCAAGGGCTTTCATGATGGCTGTGCACTCTTTACCCCATGGTCCAGCTTCATCAGTGCAGCCCTCCTTTCACGGTCAGGCAGCTCAGGTTCCTTACACCAGCCAGCCCGGTTTCTCTCCCTTGATACAGTTTTCAGCAAGAGACCACAACACTCAAATAAGAACCCAAATCTCCTTATTTTCTCCTAAGGTTCATTCCCATACCACCCCCAACATGTAGGGCATCACTTGGCAGCCTACTCAATTCACAGGCCAGCCAGAGCCCACCTTCTCACAACACTTCACAGGTATCATTGTGGACTTGGAGCTCTGTGGGGAGATGGCAACCTGCAGAGCCAGGCAGGAAAAGCAGGAATCTTGCCTTATCTCTCCCATTTCTCAGTCCTATTGCCGATATGGTTATTAATGCCATAGTATCTACAGCCCCTGACCAAACCACAAAGGAAATGAGGTGCCACAGAATCCCACAGACATTACAAGGAGCCCCCCCTTCTTGTGCTACTCCTTGCCTTTAATTAGGTCACAGGTAGTCACCAAATCAAGTCACTTCCCCTGCTCCAAACTCCTTCAAGATCTCCTACATGTTCGAGGTCAGAACCCTCTTATAGCTGCTCCCACAGCTGTGGGGCATAAGCTATCAGAGGCAAATTTAGGAGAATGGACACAGCTGTGAAGCAGAGAAGATTAAACTTGTCCTAAAATCCGGGTCTGAGAAAGTATGGGATTGTCGCTTTCAGGTCAGGTTTGTATTATTGTTCTCCTAGAAGTTCATAGAAATTTATAAAAATTTTGACTAAGCCTGTGGTGAGTAACATGTGCTTGAAGAGCTGAAGCAAAGGCATCCCTCGGGAGAGCTGTAGGGCTGACAGAGCCCAAGTCCTCCTTCTCTGGGACCTGTCAAACTCTTTAGGAGCCAGCCACCTATCCCTGCAGCAGCCACCCTTTCCCCTTTCGGCAGCCACAACCTGCTGAGCACTGTCCCATCAGCAGAGTCAGGAAAGGCAAGACAGGCTTTTTTCCCCCCTGGAGAGCATGAGTAGCCGACATAGGCTCGGGAGCATCAGCAACAACTCTGGTCTTCATGTCCTAAGGGCATTTTCCACTCCCTTACAGCTTGGGGGAGACAGAGAGGGAGAGCTGGGGGCACAGGATTTAATCCTTTTTTTTGGTGGTAACTCAATGTCACCATCAGCTCTGGCTGCCCAGAGCAATCCTAAGGCAAAACTCACAGCTGAAACAGCAGCAATGAGTTCTTAGGGCAAGGTGGACCAAAGCTTGGGTAAATCAGAAGCAGAAGTCAGACAAGCTGAGGGGCTTGGTTCATCGCCAGATCAAACCCAGGCAGCTCTCAGCACAGGGGAACTGCTGCAAAGGGAACACTTCTCCCCGCACACCCCCAGGGAAGCCAGCTGAACACGACAGACAAGTGCTCACTAAACTGCCTCAGCACCAAGAGGTAACCAAGGGAATTTTCCGCAGCTGATAAAAGAGGTTTTACCTAACCTGGCCGCTTTTGCATTGTAACAGATAAGGAAACGCTTGCAGATCACGTTCCCTCACCTAAACTGATGGGCTGGCGGCATCCAGTAATGCAAGTTCCCCCGGCCAGTCCCAAAAAACGCTCCTGCCAGCAGGAATCCAGACGACTTCAGCTCCCGCCGCCCGGGAGCGCTGGCACCTTACAGGAGCAGGGGTGTCCACGCATCCCAGACCAGGTGGGTTGGGTGGCTCGCTTCCCAGCCCGAGCTGCGCGCTCAGGCCACCCCAGCGGCAAAGGCTTTCATTCGAACCACTGTGACAGTACAGTATGCTGGAGCACAGAAGTAGTAGTCTCCAGGAGCTGTCTAGGCTAAAAATATCACCGGGGGCGTTTTAGTGGGCGAGCAGCACTGGCAGCTCAGGCTGCGGGTAGCCTGCTGAGTCTGCCAACACCCACACGTCCACTGAAGCCCACAAACACCACTTGTCGGGAGAGGGAAGACCCCCGGAGCGCCCACCACCTAGGCCGGAGCGCTGCAGGAGAGCCCCGCTNCCCCTCGGGCCGGGGCAGTGTCGGTACCTGACAGCAGCCCCAGCCCCGCCACCCGCGGCCGCCCAGCCCGCTCACCGCGCTCCCGAAGGCGGCTCCGTGCGGCCGCCCCGGACGGCACAGGCACCGCCACAGCCCCGCGCCCCGGGTGGGACNTCCCCTCCCCCGCCAGGAAGCGGGCCATCCCCGCCGCCCCGGCCCACATGAAAGCGGAGCGGGCTGGGGGTCACTTCCAAAGCTAAAGTGATAATGGCCATTGTCCCGCCGCCGCCGTGCTTAAAGGGCCCGCCGCCTCCGGCCGCCCTGCCCCGGTGCGCCCCGACACTCTGCGCTCCACAGCATCCTTCTGTCCCACACTGTCCCCGGGCTTGCAGCCCCACTGCGGCCGCGGGGTGTGGGCTGGATGCCTGTGTGGAGCACCCCTCGTGTCCCATGGGGATCAGGCAGGTCCCGAGTGGGTGTCACTGCAGCCCCAGGGTTGGCACAGGTTGTGTGTCGTCTGCCCCCGCTCCCCACTTGCTCCTGTCGAGGCCACAGTCCTTCAGTCCTGCTAGCCAGGAGATAGTTACCCTTTCCTCTCCCCTCCCCAAGTGGTGCTACTGCCCCGGCAAGGCAAGGCTGGTAGAACCCCCGGGCTCCTAAGGCAGATGAAGATCAGGTGTGCTGCCCTTCAAAACTTGCTTGTTTGTCTGTGAGAAGCACACAAATGACAGCAGCCTTTTCCCTGCCCTTGGCTCTGGGCAGCCTCCTGATCAGCCCTGCATCTGCCTGCCCATACCTGGACGCTCCGCAGGGCTGCCTTCTTTCCCACTATCTGTACCCCACTGCCTCCCCGGCCTAATCTCGGGGCCGAGGTCCCCCTCCTTAACTCCTGCTCGCACAATGGGTTCATCGTGTCCCTCGGGTATCACGTGAGGCTGTGCAAACAGCAGGCACATCAGGCACCTCTCTCCGCATTGCTAAGCTGCCAACACCAGCTCCACCCCATGGCCTCTTCAAGTGTCCAGAACCCTAGAGCTTCCCCTAGGACCTAGGTCATCTCAAGCTACACCACCCCAAAACAGGGCTCCAAGGAGGCCATCTGCTCTTGGGTGTGAGGGCTGGCACGTTTTAATAACAGAGTTTGGTCAACAGGAAAGAGTTGCTCTCTTTGCTGTCTGGTCTCAGTGCCTCATGGACCCTGCGTGTGTACCTCTGGTTGCAGACAGAACTAGTTTCCTCTCCCCAGCCTATCCTTAGGGACCAGCCTGCCACAAACACAGTGAGGGCCACAAAGTAACTCCTGATGCAGGAGACTTCCTGCCACCGCCCTCAGGGAACCTCACCTTGGCACTCATTTCTGCTGCAGCATTTGGCAATGAGAGGGCAGGAGGGCTCACTACGTATGGGACTCTTGTGCAATTCAGGAAGAAACTAAACATAGACGTTTCAAATGGGGGAAATGTGCCCAAATCCCTCTCCTGCTGCCTTCCCTTCCACATCAGTCCAGGACCAAGCATTGCTGCACAAATCAAGGCATACCTTCACTGCTCAGTAGCACATACCCCAGAGCATTTTTCCTCCCTTCTCTTGTCTCACATCTGAGTCCAGGAACGTAAGGGGACGACAGGCAAGGAGGGTTTGATGGGAGGAATGGGCTCTCTGGAAGCTGTGGACTGGCTGCTTGAGAGTCGTTCCAGCTTCAGTTAGGAGTCACCACCCCAGGTGACACTGAACCCCGACCTTCAGTGCTCACAGGCGTCACTCTCACTGGACACAGAGAAGCTATAGTGCAAGGAAGAGATCTAAATCATCCCCTGGTAAGCTTTTTCCCCCTGAGGCAATCTTTGTATCTCTAAAGCCAGCTCCGCTCTCGCTATCAACCTGTCCAGTCCTGGCTCTTTCCCCTCTAACCCTCCCCTCCCCCAGAAGGCTGGTGTTCATATCCACAGCTGCTGAGCTTCCCTTCTCATCCTTCATCCTTTTAACTTCTTCGGTTGCAAATGCAAAGTGGTGCTCACAGGGCAGTGAGACACTGGTAAATGCCAGAGTCAGCAGGATCAGTGATTAACATAGGAGCTGGAAAACACACAAAGAGACAGCCTGGGCAGTTCTGTTATGCAGATGACTGCACACACACGCTTCCAGCTTATAAACAAGTAGTTAACATTTTTCTGTTCCTTGGAGGAGTTTGGTGGGGACCAGAGTGCTTCCTGCTTTGGTGCAGGATGCTTCAGCATGACAGTAGGCTATGGAGACCTTTGGAGTTTAGCTCTGGCTGCCAGAAGATTTTCTACCTGTTGTGCTTTAATCTGCCTGCAGCAGCCCATTCTCTCTCAGACAAGGCCCAGAGAAAAGGTGGAGAGACGTCAAGTTGCAGGGGGTCTCTGGGCACCATGTTTCCAGCTGTGCTGTAAGGCAGGTTTTACTGCTCCAAGTTTGGGCACGGAGTCTTCTCCCAAGTCAAGAGCAACCTCTGTGTTCAGCATATAAAATTTTTGTTGACTTGAACCTCATGAGGAAGGGTGTCTCAAGGACTTGGTGTTGGGTTCTTGTATAATAAGGTAGGGCTTCCTCTGCTTCTGTCACTGGGATGTGACAATCCTGGCAGTGCCACACATGGGACAACATTTAAACACTCATGTTATCCACCACATCAGGAAGGTTCCCCAGTTCTGCCTTCACTGCCAGTTAAGGAACATGCAGGAGTGGAGGGAGTCAGAGCACCCTATTCACTGCAGGGCTGTCCATGGGTGGAGCAGAGGAGACTATTCAGATAGGATGGGATATGACTAAAATACCTGGGGCAGCCAAATGCCATTTGGGGCAGGTCTGATTGTGGGCCAGTTGCCAAAACTATCTCTGGAATTGGAACAGGTTGAATCAATCTACTCTGTGATCCACTTACAATCTACACATGGGCTAAATTGAGAAGTCCATTCTCTTAAAGCCATTGCTGGTGTCCTGGCTTCTATTTTCCTCATCTCTCTCCCTCCAGGGCACTGCAGAATCTGAGTGCTATCATCCTTCTGAGAAATCAGCAGAGCTGAGACTGCTGAGGGGCTGACAGAAATGAGAGTTTCCAGGAGGGTCCTAAGTATCTGCTGTCTTGGCTGGATTTCTCTTCTGTACCTGGCATTGCTCCACAAGGAAAGAGCAATGAGCAGAGCTTGCAGTCTGAATTGGCAACAGAAATATGGTTCCTGCAGCTGCAATATGCCCACCATTCTCAGGAAGAAGAAATGTCAAGTGGTTCTGGTATGACTGTTCCCAAGAGGGAACTGGAAAACATAGACTGCACCAATTTTTGTAGTAGCTTGTTCAAGGTGAATGACAGAAGACCTGTTTTGGGGTTCACATCATCTGGTATTTCTCATTCCCAGATGTGAAACCACCTCTGAACCCATTGCCTCATGCCTGTGCTAGAGCACTTATAGTAATATTTAGAAAGGTTGTTGGGCTCTGCAGAGAGCTCCTGTGAGGCACCCTTCTGTCTATGCATGCCTTAGGACAGTGCTGGACACCAGAAGACAGTGAATTTTGTTCAGTTCTGCTCACATCACACCAAGAGGGAGAGTGACAAACTGCAGGCAGTTTCCAGCCAAGAGAAACAGAGCCGGAGTGATTGAATTATACTAGGAAACTGTGTGGAGAAATTCTATTCAGTGATGCTGAAGTGAGAACTGGTGGCAGGGACATCGAGTGCATCAACCTCAACACCTGAGAGCAGTTAACAGGAGTGATTTCAGCCATGCGGCTAAGGATAGAGGGGCAGCACAGCGGGCAGAAGTATGTGGCCTGAACTTTAGGACAGTTTCTTGGCAAGGCCTAGCCAGGAATTTCATCTCCCAAGGGAAGTGGGGAACTGGCCTACGCATTAGATCACACCTTGGACAAGAGACTGACTCTCCCACACTCTACTGCCCTCCTCCTTTGAAGTCAATCAGCCCTCAGGGTCGTTCCCCTTCCTCCAGCACCCCTCAGTGCTGCCTCCTTTCCATCCCATAGGGAACATGCAGAGCCCTCAATGCTTGTCTCTCTCTGACCTAAGATCCCTTCCTGTGGGACCAGGGGACCTCAGTGTTGTCTCCTGAGAGTCACCCAGAGTACCACATCCCTCTCCTAATGGTGACTGCCTCCCAGTTCATCTTCTGGGTGATGAACTGACCAGTCTAGTGCACCAGGAGTACACAAGAAAGCCAGGTCTGCCTGTACCCTGCCCTGGGGTACCAGAGCCCTGAAAGCAGGTCCCATATCTAATGCACCTCTGTTTATCTCGGGGCTCTTTTCCCTTCTAACTTCTGACCTCCCTTTTCCTTCCCATTCTGTGAGATTGGAAGGAAGGTTTGAACTTGGTGTTGGCACTGTGCTCTTGTTCCACAAGGCCCCATGAGGCTCCCTGGCATATGGAAGGGGATTAAACACAAAGCACCAAGTGCAGTACCATAGCACCAAGCAAGAACCAAGAGTCCTGGCCACATCCTGGGGTCCCGGCCATAGGTGGGAGGGGTGAAGGAGAGCTGGGAACTGCAGGAGATTCAAAGTCAAGATCAAAGCATTTCCCTCTGAAGTCCTAACACTCTTCTTCCCTCCCACTTGCACATAAAAGCACTCTGCCCTCAGCGGGCTCTCTGCTGGGGAGGGTGGGTGGAGGAGGGGTCTTTTTTCCCCCCTTGCTTTTCCTGTGTTACTAATAATTCTTCTCATAGGTGAAATGGTGAAAATCCTTTGCCTCTCTTCTCCCATGCCTGCTTCTTACCCAGATCCAAAGGGCCTGAAGCTGTTTCAATGGCTGTAAGTTCATGGCAGACCTGGCCTGCTTTGGGGTGTTACCAGCCGATGTCAGCATGGGGGAGATGCAGCAGGCAAAGCCTTTGAAGTGTACAGTAGAAAGACACTTAGAGGCAAAGCACAAGGAAGGAGGATTGAAAAGAAAGCAGAACAGTTTGGCCCACAGGAGGGGGAAAGGCTAATTAAGGCACAGTGTGGAGAAGGAAAAGGCGGAATCATTAAGATATCACAGCAGGAGCCCGTGGTGTGGCTCCATGGAGGTTTAAGCCATGCTGAGCCTTGCCTCTGCTGTTTGCCTCTCTCGGTTCCCCATTCCCACCCTTCACTTTGGGGTGGCACAGAAGTGTGAGGGGCTCTGATAGCCAGTTCAGGCTGCTGGTCCAGCTGAAAATTGGTTTACTTCATGCCCTAACAGAGAGAGCTGAAACTCAGAATGGGAGTCTTCATTACCTCTCCCTTACTAATGATCTGACAGAGAGCTAAAGCTTGCAGGTGATCCCAAATTGAAGAAGCTGCAAGCTCCAGTGAGGACAGGCACATTGAAAGGCTAGAAATTGGAAACATGGGCAGGAAATGGTGGATTCAGTTTTGGAAAGCCCAGGAAGGGGATAATCTTCTGGTAGTGCTTCATTATGCAACATCGCACAAAGCCAGCAGCATTAAGAAAGACCTGTGAAAGCAAGCTGCAGAGTCAAGGCTGAAGTTTTGTGTTTCTGTGATCACAGCAGCTGCTGCTTACTTCAGAGAACACCCAGGGCCACCTACCCCTCAAAGGCAGTGAAGGATGGGTTTGCCAGGCTTCTCCCTACATCCCAGGTACAGGCCAACAGGCAGAGAGGGAGCACAGAGGGGCAATGGGGACTGCCATGAGTTGGGGGGTGCAGGAGGATCTGGCCTTGCCAGTCCAGGGCAGGGCAAAAATGCATCGAACAGGAGGCAGGAGAAGATGGGGGATGGGATGTTTCACACCTAACAAGCAGGAGCAGATGGGGTTGGAGTTAAACACCACAAGGAATTAGCTCGAACTGCCTCGAGGAGCCCAAGCCATGCTCAGCTCTTGCTTCCCTGGGTTCATGGCACTTTAGGTTAATCATGCAGAGAGGGTTTCTCTTGGGTCTGTAGCTAGTCAAGGAGCTGAGATACGGCCCTTCAGTGCAAACAGCCCCATAAAACCCTGCTCAAGTTGTGATTCCCCACTCCTTTCTCAAGCCCTGCCCCCAGGCACACACTGAAATGGCCATGGTGTTTGCTGGGGGAGAAATGTGAGAAGTAGGACTGGAGTGCTGTAAAAGATGTAAATGTTACTGTGCTGAGAGCTGCTCTGAGTGACTAGGGCACAGCCTCGGAGAGGGGACAGAGAGGCACCGACAAGGCACTTCTCTGTCGTTCTTGATCTTGGCTGACTTAGGAGCGTTCCCAGCAAAAATCCTGAAGCTGATACACTAAAAAGAGCTCACTTGTGCTCTATCAGGTGGTGGTCATGGGGTGACAGGGACAGAACAAAGGACAGGGAGGAGGAAGAGGTGGGAGGAAGGGCTTGGGATAGACAGTTGTGGCCATCTCAGATCCTCTGGCTCCCTTGGTGCTGAGAAGCCATTTCATCAGTTGGGAAGGGGAGGAATATCCCTTTGTCGTAAAGTGGATAAGAGAGCAAAGGAGTCAGTTCAGTCCTGGTAACTACTGACAAGGTGACACCCACAGTTACCACAACTGCAGTGCTTCACCATGAGAGGATGTGACTGCCTAGGAGCAACCGTCACCCAGGTCTGATGCAACAGCTGAGAAAAAGAAAATTCTTTTAACATAAAAATTAGTCATCACTGAGGTCAGGTTTTCAGAGGGCTGATCTCTGCCCTCTGGAGCTTAACCTTTAGGTATGACTGATAGCATTGTGAATTCCATCAGTAAAAGAGCTGAGAGAGGGAGATGAGGGCAAGGAGAAAGGGACACTGCTTAGGGAGAGGGCCGTTTGCTGAGGAAACAGATTAATGTGTCTTCTTTCATCCCTGAGTCCATATACTATGATTTTTGTGTGTTGAAGTATCTGGACCACTGACTAGTTAGCAGGAGAGCAAAGATGAAGGAGATGAGGATGAGAGAAGAGGGCTGGAAGGCAGGGAACTGGAAGAAGAACAAAGCTACTTGGCATATGGGAAGAGGGACCTATAAGGTATATGCAGAAGCCCAAAGGCTCTGCAGAAGAAATGGCATCAACAGTATGGTAGGTGTGAGAGACACAGGAGTAAGGAAGGGATACCAGCTCATAGGATCCCTCATCTCCTATCATCAGACTTGTCCAGAAATTTACTTATTTCGAAACATTTCATAACCCAGAGTTCTGAGTTATGAAACCAGAACCCAGCCGAAATCGGGGGGGGGAAAGTTGGTTTCTGTATTAAACTTGGGATCACTGAGAAGCCAAAGAGGGTTCATTCACTGACAAAGCCCACTGCTGCTTTCTTGAGGACCCTCCGCCCGCTCTGCGCGGGGATTGCTCCCAGCTCCTGTCCGCGCAGCAGGGCAGGGAGCTCACACTCCTTTCACCATAACGCTGGGAGTCGCTGCCGTACCCCGAGCTCCCGGCGTGAGAAATCCCCTGCGGTGGTACCGCAACCTGTGTGTCCTTTCGAAGCAACCTGAGGCTTCACTGCCCCCCCCAGAACACCCCAACCGTGCGGAACCAGAACGGGCCCTTCTCCCCTGTGTCCCCCGTGACAGCCGGGCAGCACCCGTTGCCCACGGGGGCCGTCCCTCGGCCTCCCAGGGCGACTATCCAGCTCCTTCCTCCGGAGACGAGGGCCCAGTGCCCCGTTTCTCCGGCCCCGGAGCCTGCCGGGCGGCCACGGGCCAACTGTGTGAGGGGCGGGAGCGCTCCCCGCGCCCGGGGTCGCGCCCGGGCCCCTCACGCGTGGGGCCCGCCCCGCACGGACACGCGCGCCGCAGCCGCCAGGGGGCGCTGTGCCCGCCGGGAGANCGGAGCGGGAGCCGGCGGAGGGAAGATGAGAGCGGCCGAGCTCACTACCGGCCCCCCCGTGTCCCTCCTTGCAGGGCTGCCCCCCGGCTGGACAGGCTCTTCCTGCGGCGCTTCCTGCGGCTGCTGGCCGTGCTGTTCCCCGGGTGGCCCTCCCGGAGCGCCCTCATGTTCCTGACGCTGCTCGGCGTGGCCTTGCTGGGTGAGCCTGCGTGGCGGGGGTGGGGGCGGCATCGCTCGGCTGCTCCCCGTGCTCCCCCGCTCTGCCTTGGCACCGCCCGCCTTCAATTCCTTCCCCTGCTTGCCTCTCTCCTCTAGAGCAGCTGGTTATTTACCAGGTCGGCGTCATCCCCAGCCAGTACTATGCCGTCCTGGGAAACAAGGACTTCTCCGGGTTCAAAATATTGACTGCAGTTGCCGTGACTCTAATCATAGTGAACTCCACGGTAAGGCCAGAAGCTCACATGTTGGGAGAGGAAGGGAAAATTGCCCGTGGCTCCTGGCACGATCCTGGTCACAAAGAATCTAAGTCTGCTCATGCCCCATTAGGTAGCTATGTGTGAGATGGATCACTAGTACAAACTGCTAGTTTTTATTTCATTTTGGGAGATGCTCGTTGTTCTCACTTCTCTCTTCCCATCTGTCTCTTTGCCCTTGTTACAGCTAAAAAGCTTCGACCAGTTTATTTGCAACATGATGTACGTGAACTGGAGGAAATCCCTTACTGAATACCTCCACAACTGCTACTTCCAAGGCCAGGTCTACTACAACCTGCACGTGCTGCATGAGGACATCGATAATCCGTAGGCTGCCTTCAGCTTCTTTCAGTATCTTGCTTGGTGTCTCCTGGGTTGCTGTGCACCTTTTTCTGGCTTCTCTGCACCTCTGGGTAGGGCCTTGAGCCCTAGAAGCTTTTACCATCTAGGCAGAAATACCCTCTTCTGCCCTGATGGGAGGTGGTACCTGTTACTTGGAGCTCCTGTGACTGCTGGTCATGATGATTTTAGGGGTAGGATGTTTCAGTTGTGAGGAAAATGGGTGCCCATCAGAACAGGGATCTACTGCTAGTATAAAACACGCTGTCTGCAAACTCAGTTTCTGGCACTCAGTGTAACATTGCAAAGGGCCTGTCTGAAGTCAGAGAGCAATACCTTCCTTGCCTTTGTGCACCCAGTGCATTAGGGCAGTCCCTATTCTGCTTGAACTTCACCCACCAGAGCCTGCAGATGAATACTGAGTTCTGTTCAGTTGGTTTTGATAACCTGTGGGAGCCATGGCCAGGAAAGGCTTTGTTTTGCAGTGTATGAATGCTGCATTTCCCTTTTCCTGTTCCTAAACAGGAAATGTCAGGGGTGACTTCAAATATGAGAGAAGGAGGAGTCTCTCCTTGCTTATCTCAGCTCACCCCAACTGAGATCCCTCTCCAGTTTGCTTCATGCACTGTCCTGTTTACTGCAGAGCTGCTGATCTGCCTGGGCTGTGCAGTGTAGGTTGAACGCCTGCCTTCCTCATAACTGCAGGTGGACCTTGGCCTTCCAGCCCGTTCTTGGACGCAGGGCACTGCTGTCATAGTTACACACTTTGAAGGGTTAAAGATCCTACGTTAGACGTCATGTGAGAGGTCACAGAATATTCGAAGTTAGAAGGGACGAACAAGGATCATTGAGTCCAACTCTTAAGTGAATGGCCCATGCAGGAATTGAACCCATGGTGTTATATGCACCATGCTCTAACCAACTGAGCCAATCTCAGCGTAGAGGCTTATTTCCCCCTCCAGAATTTAAAGAAGTTGTTATTAAATACTTGCTGAAAAATGAGAAATCAAGGGATAACTATTTGCAAATTGTGTGGTTTTATACAGTTGTTTTGAGATTCCAAGCTCTCCTCCCCTGGAGGAGACACCTCTGGTCTAGTCACTGCACTGGTGGCATCTCCCCTGTTGATGGCACTGGAGATCAAGCACAGGGTGCTGGTGAGAAATGGCTGTCTTGCAGGGACTCCTAACTCATGCAGTGACCTCAAGGAACTGAAGCAGCCTGCACATTTCTGCTCCCTGGTGCTCCAGGCTGCCTGTCCTCGCCCCTTTGTTGCAGAGCAGGGTCTGTGTGGTTGCTACGAAAAAGTGTGTTCTGGGTGTCTCAGATGGTTTTTGTCTGTATTGCTTTTCAGCCAGACCCATTCCCTGGGTGCTTCCGCTGGCCCAGTGCTAGGAGACAACCCACATAAGAGCAATTAACTGTGCATGGGGGGAGCAGCAAGCAAGGACAGAGGCCTTGGCTTGGGTCAAACAGCCCTACGTGCTTGATAGTAGTTGATCATCATCATGCTGATGCACTTTCCAGTGGCTGTTGGGTTTACTCCCACAGTCATTGAATGTTCATTTCTGATAGTGTTTTGCAGTGGTAAGATGTTGCAAGGAGAGGTTGAAAGTCCATGCCTGTCACCACGGCATGCAGTGTTTCCCAGGCAGTGTTGCACATTGGCTGTAGCCAGAAGCTCCTGCTTGCCTGTCTCTTTCTTTGGGGGCAAGAGAGAAGGGGCAGGCAGAGGCTCCTCACCACATCATTGTTCTACTCAGGTTTATTTTTAACCAGGGAATGTGTTCACATTGTGCAGTGAAATTCAGGAGATAACTGAGTCAGTCTGCTCTGCAGCAGCAGAGCCCGCTCTCCTGACCTCAGCAGACCAAATGTGTGGCATTACTGTGGAGTATTTCTCATTACCACCTTGCTTCTGCTCCAACTTCCAATCTTATTGTTTAGTGTCTTTTTGGTGCCACTGCAGAAATTCTCTTCATCTTGCAATTCCTTGACAAGAATTTTTTTCTCTTCACCGGGAGCTTAGAGGATGAAATAGACAGATGAAGAGACATCCCATTATGCAGAGCAAACCAAGCTGAGTGTTAGATGCGTGGAGTCATCCATCTTAGAGGAACGAAGGGTGGGTTCTAAGTGCCATACAAACGTTTGCAGCACCTAGCAGAGCATTTTAATTGATGTTATGTGTTTTTATTACATGCTGCTTAATAGCTTGTAAAAAGCAATATTCTCCTATGAGTCTGTAGCACAACTTAAATTACGACTTTATGGAAACAATTGCAGTCTGAGGAAAAGGAAAAATGATCACTGTAAGGTCAGTCAGGATGAGAGCCATCCCAAAATTGCACCCACTACTGTTCCAGGGCTGCAGAAGAATTGAGAGATGAAAGTCCTTGTGGTTGTATCTGCACTGAGACTAACCAGCAGTCCCAAGGGAATAAATATGCTGAAATTCTTCCTAGTTACCCCAAGTGCAACTCCTGCTCAGCAGTTGGATAGGTGGGACTTGAGGGTCTGTCACCCATGTGCCTGCTGCCAGAGAGGTGAGACGGCCTGATGTAGTGTTGCCTGCTCTTGGGAACTAGGACAAGTGGAAGCGCCTTCTTCCTTGCAGTAAAGGGATGAGGCATTCTGGAAGGGTGGCTTTAATGGAAGTGTTTGTAAATATCCAACGGCTGACAAAGGCCTGGCCTGTGCCCTAGCCAGTCCTGATGGCTCTGATGCCTGAGATGCAGCACCAGTACTGAAGGTTTTGGGGAGAGTCAGCAGTGTTTTGTGGTTTGGGGGTTGTTCCAGGAGAGGAGTAAAAGACAAGAATGCAGAGACCTTTAGCACAGAGTTGAGCAATGTTGTTGAAAGTGAAACAAAGGAGTAATACAAGACAGTGAAAGTAATAGCAAGAACTGTTCTTCCTGAGTGCTAGGAAGGCCCTTAGGTGGGTCCTGCTAGGCCGTGGAAATGGTCTCCTGTGGGGGAGTGGCAACCCAGATGCAGGTCCCTCCCAGACAGGATTGTTCACCTGCACACTGTCCTAAGTTCACACAGTCAAATAGTCTGGCTCGTTCCCTTTTAGGGGTTCAGTAATGGTTCTTGCATCTAGGCTTTAACACTGTCCATGGCTCTCTGTGTTGAGCAGGGACCAGCGCATCAGCCAGGATGTGGAGAGGTTCTGCAAGCAGCTCAGCTCCATGGCCAGCAAGCTTGTCATTTCACCCTTTACACTGGCCTACTACACATACCAGTGCTTTCACAGGTAAGGATGCAACCTGGCCCTGCTTTCACACCTCTTTCTTATGTTCTTTTTTGAATGCTGGCACCCATGTTACAACTCCCTAGATGGATGTTTATATACACGGATGGGTGGTCTCTGCACTCCAAAGGGAATTCTGCCTTGGGATGTGCAGTGTTGGCCCCCAAACCTTTGTGAAAGCCGAGAGAGATGACAGTTGAGGGCTCTGATTGCTTGAGCCCAATAGTGCAGGAATGCTCTTTTGGTTGGATTATTAGCTGACCTCTCTTTCTCCTTCTCTGTAGCACAGGCTGGCTAGGCCCGGTGAGCATCTTTGGGTATTTTGTCATTGGGACAATTGCAAACAAAGTATTGATGAGCCCAATTGTGTCTAAGCTTGTTCATCAGGAAAAACTGGAGGGGGATTTCAGGTGAGTTCCAGCAGAGCAGCATTTTCACTGCCTCTTGGCAGCTGCTGAAAAACCTTAATTTTTGTGCCTACTCAGTGCTATCTATGCAGCTACTTCTCTTGTGCGTGAAACCTACCTGTGCAATGGTGACCCAAAGTCCATGTACTGATAGGTGCCACCCACATGATAGTGTGTCATGACAGGCAATGCCCTTGGTTCAGTCTCCAGCTCAGTCTTCAGGCTGCTTTCCTGGTCATTGCTGGTGCCTCTGCTAGGGGCTGCTAGGAGAAAACTGCACATGGAGCTTCGTTGGATGCAGATGCAAGTTCAGTGAACTGCATCTACTGACAGAAATCAGGTTTCTGCTTCACCATCACGTTTGTTAAGTTCCCAAAACAGCACAGTCGTTCCATATGCTCTGTAACGCATCTACTGCCCCTTCCCTTGCAGGGTTGGCTGGGTGTGTGTCAGGGTCTTTGCAGCTTTCCCTGGGGCACAGGGTGTCCAAGGACAGCAGCAGAAGCTGGTGTGGCACAGGGAGTCCAGAACAGGGCAATTGGCTGGGGTGATTTTATATGGTGGAGATGCTGGACTAGCAGCAAACAGGAGGCCCAAGAGCTAAGAAGATGCTCGCAGGGAGCAGGATACCAAACATGCACCACTGAGCTGGCTCAGAATGATGTTATCATGTGCTAAGCCTTGGTCTCTGGTACCTTTTTGAGCGTGTTGAGTGTTTCTGTCAGAAAATTCCTCAGATCTGTGCTCTGACAGATGTCAGATGAGTTTCCTCTAGCAAGGGTTTTGGCTACGTAATTCAGTGAGCATTTGTGCACAATTAATATGTTTTTCTTGGTTGTCCAGGTTCAAGCACATGCAGATTCGTGTCAATGCAGAACCAGCTGCTTTCTACAGGTTAGTAGTGTTCATTTCTTTATATCCTCCTATAAAGGGCAGCTTTGTTGTATTCATGTATCCCAGAGGAGCCCAAGTCCTGTTGCTGCAGCCAGAACTTTCTGTCTCCTCCTTTTCACTTCTGCATCATACAGCCCTGACATACTGTAAGTTCTTTGCATTCTATGCATCATCGGTAGGAATAATCCACAACTGGAAACAACTATTTTTCCTCTGCTTCCCTGCTAACATCCCCAGAGGCCAGATAGAGATTTGCTGGTGGCTTAGAGACAATTACTGATATTTTGCCAGGCCCTTACCTGGAAGATTCCTTGAAGTCTTATCACATCTTGTTCCTCTGGGGATTTGTTGCATGTTGCTCACATTCTGCTGTTGATAACCTGCATGTCTTCTGTGAGTGTAGTAGCTGCTGCCTGGCCACCTTACCTCTGCTTGCTCCTCTTGGTCAGTCTGTGCCCTGACCCTGCATGTGTTGTACTGCTGCTCTGAATTTGCTCAGTGCCATTTACCCCAGACGTGAGCACACAATCGGGAGCCCGGTGGCATCTCCTTGTTCAGTGATGCCCTGAAGTCTGTTGAGCTGCTGCTTGGTTCACAGAAATGTTGAGAACCCAGGAAAAGAGGCACGGTTTTAATGCAGCTTGTGTGGAGTGGCAGGAGGTTGTTGCTTCTTTCTTGTCATGAGTCTGCCCTTGCCCTGTATGTTGCAAAACTGCACTTCTTCCAGGAATTTAAACAAGTAGCATCTGTCCTCTCTGTGGTCTTCCCTGCCTGTGATCTGTTATTTGTCTCCTTCATGCTGTAATGACTGGGCATTTCAAGTGTTGTGATGCTGTCCCCAAAGAGTTTGATTCAAAATCACCAATTTCATATTTATATTGACAGATAGGAAGCTGATTTAAATAACTGAAATCAATCTTGGTTTGCATTGGCAAGTCTGAGTTATCTCTTTGTGAACTGGTTGATTCCTACTTGTTGATGAGATTTTTTTTTTTTTTGTAATGGAGGACATACTCTAATTACATGCCCTTATTTAAGCTGCAGTACTTTCCCTCACATTTTTGAAGTTTTTTATTCTATTACTACGTAAAAAAATGAAAAATTAATTATACCAGAAAACGGAGTGTCTTAATTCAGTACAGTGTGTTACTAGAAAAGGTTCACTTTTGTGGCAAACTAGAATTAAATTAAACTGCACAAACCCAGGCATTTTCATGGTATTCATCTTAATGAAAAGTAAAGGCATTATTTTAAAGGTTGCATTCCTAGAATCCTGCAAGAGAAAGAACATGAAGTGAGTGGCTGGTTTTGATTACTCATCTTCTCTAGCTGTTATACCTTGTCCTGTTGCACCTGCCTGACCATTGTCTTGTAGAAACAAAAAGCTGACACTGTTACTTTTTTACTTTTTTTGTTTCTAAGTCTCTGGCAAACTTGCTTTAAAAGGGAAGTGCATGGAAGAAAAAGAGGAAGCCAATACAGCAAACTCTCCTCCTCTGCAACAGAAAAAATTCCTCAAGTCCCCTGTGCCTTGCTTGCCTTTAACTCCTCGTGTCCAAGGCTTTGTCCTTTCTGAATAAAGGGACAGCAAAGATTGCAGTTCAGTAGTTACTTGAGATGGGTTGTAGGGCAATAATGCCAAACTGAACTCTAGCCAGGTGCATTTTTGAGAAGGAAAATGTATTTTTCTAAGACATGAGAATCTTTAAAAATGAGACTTCAAAAATCTTAATTTAGATGTTTTTGTGCAGCTTCTGGCCGTATCTGCTTGGGTTCTAGTGACTCTCGTGTTGCATGGACTATGGTGGGAGTGTGGGTGTGTACTGGACACAAGCCTCTGTTGGGTGTCAGGGGCAATAGCTGCCATGGCAGGTGGGAGTCTGGACTGAGATGTGGATCTCTGCATTTTGCCACCTGAGGGCAGCCCAGCCCTTGCAAAGCAGCAGAAGGAGCTGCCACACTTACTGAAGGTGGTGGTTTAGAGCTGAGACGTCTCCTTGCTACTGGCTCAGCCTGGCCACAGGAGCATCACCACCAAATCGGGTTGTGGGTGACCAAATGGAGGTAGCTCTGGGAAAGGGGGAGTTGTGGGGCTGGAGTCACCCACACTGGAGGCTGCAATGGGCAGGGCTTGTCTTTGTCACACTCCTGTGGAGTGGGAAATGGGGAGTGGTGGATTGGTGCTGCTGGCCATGTAGGCTGTGTGGGCTTATCATTACCTCCTGGACTCCCCTCTGCCTTCTCCTTTTCTGGCTCTAGCTGTGTAGTGGTGCCATTCCTCTCTTCCACCCAGACTTTGCTTGGGAAACGTGTTTGACCTTGGGTATGCATTGCTCCAGGCTGGGGCCTTGCACAGTGTCTGGCCTTGCCTCATCTCCTCCTGTATGCGATAGAAGCATCCATGGACTCGGGGAGAGATTTGCAAGACTGCTTGTTTCAGCCAGTTTCTTGATGATGCTCTTCAGGAAGATGCTCTTGGCTGTTCAGTTTCTGCTCAATGAAGAGCTTGCAACGTGGAGGTGAAGGTGCCAGACCTGTTCCAAGCCTCAGTTTTAAAGCTCATGGTCCTGGGGTGTCTGTGACATGTTGCAATCTTATTTTACAGGGCCGGGCGAGTGGAGCACATGCGCACAAACCGGAGGCTGCAGAGCCTGCTGCAGACCCAGAAGGAGCTGATAGGCAAGGAGCTGTGGCTATACAGTGAGTGGGGAGCTTGAGGGCCAAAGGGGGTGTATGGTAGCTCCATTGTGGTGGCCCACAGACTTGGCTACCCTACTGGTAGAGCAGTTGGGTGGATGCTGTGTTTTCTTCTCCTGCCTCTTGCTGGTGCATAAAATCCCTGAGAGTGAACCGAGGGTGCTTCCTGCAGTGCTAAATGGGGATCCAATTGTGTAAAAGCCTCATAAAGAGGCAAAGCTGTGGAGAACCCAGAATCTGCAGGAATCGGGCTTTCTGTGGGGCAGATGTTCAAAGACCAGGAAAAGAGGGAAGGGCTTGAGTTTTGGGGAAGGACAAGACTGTATATGTGGTTGAAAGTTGTAAAAACTTCTTTCCTGTAGAGCCTGTCCCTTAAGCATAGTTGTCTCCTCAAAATCTCCCTTCTTCCATTGTCAGTGAGTCCAGGTTTTGGCTTTAAATGACCACTATAAAGACAGCTCTTCCTCATCTCAGAGCTTCTGAGCAATGTTATGGGAGGGGGAGCCCTGAACAGAGGTGTCAGTGGGAATTTGGGATCTTAAGTCTGTTGTGTGCTCCAAGATATACTTCATGGAAAACTGTCTCACCCTAGAGCTTTCTTTCTGCCACCCCTCCTGTTTATTGTGTCTTCCTGAGGCATAGAAATAAGCAGGTAAAGTGATTTTTGCCCCATGGTGGTTCCTGACCTGTGTGTCTGGATGATGTTTCTCTGCTCAGGAGTCTGCCCCAAAGTGCTCTTTGCTTGGCAAATGAATTTGTACCCTGGTGCTTGTGGTGTTCTGTGAAATGGGTTCTTCTGCTCTGGTTCATCATAAAGGGTTGAGACAGGAGTGTAGGTCTTCCTCTGACTGGGCTCATGGGCCACACTTGAGCCTGGCTGAGACAGACATTCCTACTCTAACTCATTGTCTTCTCTCAATGTGCTTCTGCCCAGTTGGAATCAACACCTTTGACTATCTGGGTAGCATCCTGAGCTATGTGGTCATTGCCATTCCCATCTTCTCTGGGGTCTACGGTGACCTGAGTCCAACAGAGCTCAGTGCCCTCGTCAGCAAGGTGAGCTAAGGAAGATCTCCCAGGCTCCATTGTGAATGGTGAGCAGGCAGTGAGGACAGAGGTTTCATGTGGTGCTGGTGGCCCTGGGGCTGGATAAACCTGCAGCACCTGACCTTAAGGTTAGGCTGTCCCTACCCATGGAAGTGGGAGCTTGTAGCCAGCTGGTATATGATTAACATGGGGGTGAGAGCTGTGAAGGTCACATCTAGATAAGTGTTTCCTAGGTCAGACCACTGTGTCTAAAAAAAATAACAAGGTCAGAAAGTCTCTGACTTTCAGCAGTGTGGCAGGGATGGGGTCTGCACAGTGCTGCAGGTCTGAGTTATGCCTTGGGCCATTGCCTGTGGTGACTATGGCCACCAGCAAAGCCAAGCTGGCTTGCATTTGCCTTCCTGACCTGGCTCGTTACCAGATCCTTAAAATTGGCTTGTGATAGAGAATGCAGAGGTAAATATAGCTAAGTGAGCACTGCAGGCTGAGACACCCTGCTCTGAACCATATATAGTGCTGGGGCAGGGTTGGTGGCAGGGATCTGTGTGACTTCGAGCAAGTGTGCTGGACCCTGGGGTGGGCTGGCAAGCAGGCACTCTGCAAACACCATCCCTGGGTGGCAGGACATGTGTCTACCTGGCAAAAACTAATGTACTGAGCAGGGAAGCTCTGCTCCTTTCAAATGAGGTCTTCTCCTCCTTCACTCCCACCACCCTGGTTGACTTCCCAACCTCTCCTTCAACTTGCAGGGACATCTGACATGGCCAAATGTGTGGGCTTTTTGGCTGCCTCCTTGCAGTCATGAAGTAAGGGACAGTGCCCAAGCTAAGCATTGACTCTTGTTCTGGAATGTGATTTCTCCACAGAATGCCTTTGTTTCCATCTACCTCATTGGCTGCTTCAGCCAGCTCATAGATCTCTCCAGCACTGTGACAGATGTAGCTGGCTACACACACAGGTGAGCTTCTCTATGGGCACATCTCTGTGAGAAATGGAAGTGCAGGACAAGACTCTGCCCACATCTGTGCTAAAAAAATACGAAACAATTACTTGTGTGCAAACATGGGCAAGTTTGGATATTGTGAGGAAGCTGCCGGAGGTGTCCATGGCATTCATGCAACCTCTTGTTTGTCTAGGATTGGTGAACTGCAGGAGACCTTGCTGAGCCTTGGCAGAAAAAAAAATGGTAACTATTCAGAAGCCAAAACCAGCTGGGATTTGGACAGGTGAGTCTCTTCTCAGCAACTGGCTGGCTTGCAGCTTACATGCCAGAGTGTGAGCCTGCCATGGGTTGGAGGTGGCCCTTTGTGTCACAGTCTGTTGCATACAGTTGGTTGGAGCAGGCAGTGCTCACTGCATTTTGTCATTCGTGGGTTGTGTGGGGCAGGGCTGCTCTCACAGAGGCACAGGAGGTCTAAGGTGCCTGATCTTTGCCCATCTCAGCATGGTCACTTATCTCCAGATCTCTTCTCCTTTGTCTTGGTGGTGGCCCAGCAATGATTTTGAGAAGGACCCAGTGCCAAGGGACACAGCTTTCCTTCTGGACCAAGTGACACTTTCAGTGCCATCCTCTGGCAAGCTGCTCATCAAGGACTTGAGCCTCAGGATCTCACAAGGAAACAGTGTGATGATTATGGGAAACACTGGTACAGGGAAGACATCTCTCCTGAGAGTCCTTGGAGGACTCTGGGAAAGCACACGGGGTAAGGACTGCTACATGCTGCAGCCTTTGCAATCTCAGCTGAGGTTACCCTGAGTTTGGAAGGTGGCAGTGTGTTCATGTGAGGCTGGTGCCACCTTGTAATGTTGAGTGTGTCACTGATCCACTGATTGGAGCCAACTGTCTCATTCTCTGGCTTTCATTGCTTTGCCCTTTGTTAAAAACACACTTTTGCATGAATTTGTTGGCTACTTTGTGGGACAGGATTACACGGGGCAGTGGGGAGTTGCTGTCTGGTACTGCAGGCTTGACATGAGTGTGTCTCTGTGCAGGGAGCATCAAGATGCTGACCTGCTTTGGCCCCCGGGGAGTGGTGTTCCTACCGCAGCGGCCCTTCTTCACTGATGGAACCTTGCGTGAGCAGGTGAGCCCAGGGGCCGTCTCTACTCTGGTCTCAGCTCTGCCCACAGCTGTGGTCATGCCCTGCAAACCTGTGTGGTGCAGACAGGCCTGCAAGAGGGAGGATGTGTGTGGCTTCTCCTTCCCTTGTGCCTGAATTCATGCCACTGCTGTTGCATCTCTGATGGACTGTTCAGCTCCCTCTGACATGGTTTCTTTTGCTCTGTTAAACAGGTGATCTATCCCTTGAAAGAGATCTATCCAGTTTCAGGTATGTGGAAATTCATTAGAGCGATTAACCAGCCCTATGGTGTCAGCTCAGTGTTCTGTACCCAGTGCAGCTTCCCTGCTGCCATGCCTCATCAGAAACGCTTATCAATTTTGCTTTTGTTGCTCTGGTTTTCCCTAGAAGATTTACCTTAGTGTATGTTAAACTCAGTTCTGTGTACCCACCCTTCTAGGAGGGAACATACTTGCTTGATAAGAACTTACTCTCTTAGTACAATGAGAACAAGCTGGCTATGCTCTGCCTGCTGTGCTAGTTGTGATACATGTTGCTGTTGGGATATATCTAATCTGTTTGGTACAGTCTGACTTCGGGCAAGCCATGTTTGCCTTTATCTCATTTTTCTTCCACCTTCATCTTTCACTGTTCTTCATTTTCAGATGATGTCTCAGGGCTTTGCATTCCATTGAGATCAGACTATATGGATCCTTTCTCTCCCCTGCCCTCTTCCCAAGCCAGACCACATGTGGTCCGCTGGAGCTTGGAGATGTCCAGCAGTATTATCTGCTGCTTTCAAACACTTGGGAGTCACAGTCTTGCTGAGAGTAACTACAGCTGTCAGCTACTGTTGTGGCTCTTCAGCAGCTTCATAGAGGTCCATGGCAGATGCACAGCCCTTCTACTCAGCTTTCATAGATGCTGACTGTACCAGCTCAAGTGTATGTTCTGCTCCACAGCTGATTCACCCTGAGGCTTTTCTCATCCCACATAGCATCCTTTTGCCAGCTGTTATCTGAGCCCCATTCCCATGGCTTCACCACCTGCAGAGCGCAGTCTCAACCATAAGAGGGAAACTGGCCTTGGCAGTTGAAGCCTGGATTCTTGTGTTCTGGCTCTGTCTTGTCTGTGGCCATGGACTGAGCCAAATGTCAGGTGTATTGTGGAGCCCAGCTATCTACTGGCATGCTGCTCACAGGCATAGTTAATATTTTAAGGAAGGCCAATCTTTGGGGCTATCTGTGCCAAAGATCAGGACCTGGTATAATTAAGTGGTCAGGTCAACTACACTGAACCTCAGGAGATCCTCCAATCCTTCCCTCTCCCCACCAACTCCTCCATGCAGCTTTGACATAGGAACACATTGCCCCTGCTTATACTGTATGGCTTTGTCCCCAGGGTCTGCAGATGATGAGAGAATTGTGCGGTTCCTGGAACTGGCTGGGCTGGTGAGTCACTGGTAGTGCTGCTGCCTTCTTTTCTGGTGCTGCCAGTGAGGGAAGAAAGGATGATTTTTTTGTGGCAGCAGAGAATGGCTGTGTGTTGGACTTATGTGGGGACATTATCTGTAGCTGGGACAGGACTGTCTCTGGGGCAGGAAGAGAAAGAGGGATATGGAGCAACTTCATCTCAAGTGGGGAAAGCGGGACTAGTAGGAAGGGGGTGGTTGTGCTCAGAGCCATGGGCTGATAGGATTGAGGACTGTGTTCACAAGTTTGCTGTGCTCTCTGCAGACTGATTTGCTGGAAAGGGCTGGAGGACTGGATGAGCAGGTGGACTGGAACTGGTAAGGGATCTCACTGTCTGTGTAAATTTGGCTGATTTCCTTGAGTGGGGAACACTTCTAAGCAGCATGGAGTGGGGCACAAGGGACATAGGGACAGTTGCTTGTTGATGTCTCTGATATCAGAAGCCATGTGATTTTCAGCAAACAAGCTCTGTTTCTTGAGGGAGATATTGAACCTTGACCCTGCTGCAGGTATGACATCCTGTCCCCAGGGGAGATGCAGAGGCTCTCTTTTGCACGGCTCTTCTACCTCCAACCAAAATATGCAGGTAAGTGACTCACTACCAAAGAAAAGAGGAGAAAAAGACAGGACCTTTGGTGTAAAGAGAAGCTGGTACAGAGACAAATCCCTTGTTTGCTAGGAACATGCTTCACCATGGCCATTATTTTAGCAGCATAGCACACAGAGGATTCAGGTGTGAAAACATTTCATTATTTGTGTGGAAGGTGGTAAATCAAGAGGTTGTATATAACACATTCTCTTCTTAGGGAACTAGCGATTTAATATTCTTGGTCCAGGTCCAATGGCACCTCTCAGCATGTTCACCAGTTGCTATGTAAAGAAGTACATATGTGTATACACAAGAGTGTGGTGACAGCTGCCATATCTGAAGTTCATAAACATGTGTAGGGTTGTGGAAGCAATATGGGAAATTTAGCCATGACATGGCAAAAGAAGACAAGGACCAGTGGGAGAAACGGTCCCAAGAGATCACAGAGGCATCTGGGATTAGCTGATGGGGCCAATTCCTTAGTCTCTGCTGGGTGGGCTGTTGGAGGACTTGCCATGAGGGCCAGGGTGGATGTGCCAGTGTCAGTAGCAGGTAGCGACATGCAAGTACCTCTCTTTCCCCTGAAGCCTGCGGCACAGCTCAGTGTGCCTTTTACCTCCTCGGCAAAAGGAATGTGTCAATTGCAAACTAAAAACTGTAGAGATGATGTAAAACAAATTGAATTTTTCTACTCCAGATCTGTAGTATTTACCCTTAACAGTCAGGAAGGTGCCACAGGCCGTCCTAGGTGCTCCATATGAGGTATGTGCTGGAAAGATGTACAGGCTGCTGCTCAGCTTGATGCTCTGCCACGTGGCCTGCCTTGAGAAGGTCGTGTCTTGGCTTTCATACTGGTGGAGATGAGGCAGTGGCTGGCAGCTGTTGAGGGGGAGGAATGAGGGGAACAGAGCACTTTGGATAGATTCAAGGAGTTGAGGGGAAGGCCAGCTTTCCCAGTGCTGTGCCAGAGGAATACCAGGGTCCTTAGGCTTCTCAACACTTTCTGCAGATGCTCATGGTAAACTCCAGTTAATAAATGAAATGTTCTCAGCAGTTGCTGCTCCTTTTTGGATTTGTGGGGCTTATGACTTTTCTTTCAGTGCTAGATGAAGCCACCAGTGCCTTGACAGAAGAGGTGGAGCATGAATTGTACCGTTTGTGCCTTCAGCTGGGCATGACACTGATCAGCGTGGGACACAGACCCAGCCTGGAAAAGGTGAGATGGAGGGACAGCATTCCATACCTCCCTGGTGGTGGCAAGACAGAGGAGATAGAGAGGGTGTCTGGCAAGCAGAGGGGAGTGACTAAGGCTGGAGTGCCTCACTGTGGGAAGACATGCCCTTGTAGAGACATCCTTCAATGTTGTATTATTGAATTGCAGTTCCACAGCTGGATTTTGAAACTTCATGGGGAGGGAAGATGGGAGCTCACTCGATGTGAGAAGATGAAGCGACTCCCTGCTGGGGAAGGACACTGAAAAATATGCCCTTGTCTGGCCAGACAGAGAACCTGCGCATCTGGAGAGCACTGAATAGCAGACATGGAGCTGCCAAAACAGCAGCTGTCAACATGGGATTCAGACAGCGCAAGACCAGTTCTGGATTTTGCTGATGGACACAGAGCATGTCAGAACTCATGTTCTCCCAGCCTTCTTCTGCCTCCCTGGCTCTCATGGGGGAAAGGGGCTGAGCTGCTAGGCTGCCCAAAGAGAAAATGCTGTCTCATGGGCCTTGTAGAAACAATGGCCAGTGGAACCTGCACTGTCTGGAATGCAGTGGTGCAAGTCTATGATGCAGCCTCCTTTTTTGCCCTCTGTGCCTTTCTGGGAGCTCTGTGTTTGATACACAGCTCTGCAGAACAGATTTCTGTATCTTGTGGCCCTGTTGAGGGTTGTGTTCCCCAGCAGGAGCCAAGGGGTGCACTGTAAGGAGAGGAGAATGCTGGCACAGAAAAGGGGCATGTCTCTGCTCTCCATACAACATATGGCTACAGGTGAAAGGAACATTTTTGTATTAAAATCTAGGGCCTGTTTTCAAACTATTTTTATGGAGAAGAGCCAATATTTTTTTTAACTGGATGCTGCATCTTTTCTATCCAGGGTTTGCTTTGGAGGAGATGCTTGTAAAATGGCAATGGTCTTGGACTAGACTATGGATGAAGAGCAGAGTAGGGGTAGGAGTAATATACCTATCCAGGGCTGGCCATCCTGCCCTGCTGCTACCTCCACAGCTACTGCAGGGCACAAGGAACTCCAAGGAGGGCTTTTGGCCCCCTCACCTTAGGAAACAGCTTGTCTCCCCATACTGTTCTGCCTGTGATGAGTCACATTCTCTCACCTGCCTCACATATGCGTGTGGAGACAGGTTTTGAGGGTCTCTGTGTTGCGAAGAGGTCACCGAGACTGCAGTGGAGGTGCAGTCTCTGAGCACTTCCTGGCCACCCCTTTCTTAGTGGCAATTGTGGATGTTTCCCTGGTTTCACAGTGAAGGAGAAGGAGGTAGCTGCTGGTAAAGCTGAGCTAGTAGCCCTTCTGCCCCTCCATCAGGTGCTTGCATCCCTCTATGATCAGCTGCACGGCTTCATGGTCATCCAGTGTGGTTAGGTCCCCAAGCTCGCTCGCCTTGTCCTCCACAATTTTCCGTAGCACCCGACGCATAATCTTACCCGAGCGTGTCTTGGGCAGCCGGTGTGTGACCTGTGGTGGGGAGGAGGAGAGTTAAAACAGGGAAAGGGGTCATCCAAGCTGCCAGGGTGTTGGAACAGCCTGTGTGCATTACCTGAACGTAATCTGGAGCTGCATACTTAGCGATCTTCTTTGAGATGAGTTCCTGTAGCTCAGCAGTAAGAGTCTCCTGTGTGTAGCCACTGTCCTTCTTCAGCACAACAAACACGTAGACTCCTGGCAGAAAACCCGCTACCTGAGGTTACTAAGCACTGTGCACACCGTGCTCCTGAGGGCTTGCCTGGACCTAGTGCCAGGAGAGAACCTCTCTGCTAGTAGCCTCAGGGGATGCTCTGTAGCCAAAGCTGTGAGTGCTTTTGGCCATGGTGCTGCTGCTGCCACCTTATGCAAAGCCTGACTGGCCTCGTGCAGGTTGTGATGGCTTTGCTGAGATCCCAACTAACATGCTGTATAGTGTGGACACAGCATTTCTTCCAGGGGTTCCCCACTGCAGTGCCACAACCCCAGGAGAGATGTTTCAGGGACAGGAAATGAAGCATCTTACCTTCTCCCTTGATCTCATGTGGGTAGCCGATGACGGCAGACTCCGCCACTGCCACATGATGATTCTGGAAGAGAACAGGGCTGGGGTTTGGCTCAGTACTTTTGGCAGGCTGGCTGCCACCTGGGAGCTGCCCTGACCTGTCTTGGCTGCTGCAGCCCACAGTAATGCAGAGATAAGGAAGGGCCTAAAGTGGCCTCTGACCTTCTTGCCTCAGTAGATCTGCAAATACAAGTCTTTTCTCCCTACCCCTGGTTGTTTTAGAGTTGCACCTTGTAGACCCTGTTGTGTGCCTATAGGTTGCTCCACCAGCTCCCACCATCTTCACTGGCCCAAAGATACTCCACCTTAAAATGTCTGGCAGTTGCTCTGAGATTCACCCACTTACAGCATCAGCCTTAACAGTCTTTGTCCCTTCCTTGCTGCAGAGAGCCAGAATGGGAGAGGAAAGGGTGGGATGCTGTTCCCAAATGCAGGCTGTGGGTCCAACACTGTTCCCTGCTGCTACAGCAGCAGCGTATTTATGTCCAGGTATTTCAAAGAGACCTCTCTTAGTACTACCACGGTGCCTTTGCTGTATCCTTGGGTGGCTTTACTCCCACCTGCACCTCTTACCACAACATCCTCCACCTCTGCAGTGCCCAGCCGGTGTCCGCTGATGTTAATGATGTCATCCAGCCGTCCTGTTAGCTGGTAGTAGCCCTCACTCGTACGATATGCACCATCCCCGGTGAAGAAAAACCCTGCAGTGGCCAGAACCATGCCATGGTAATTTGTTGCAATGAGCATGGGAGCTCCTTGCCAACTCTACTCTCACCTTGCCCCCTTCTGCTCTCTTTTGGCACCAGGAGTCATGTACTCTGCTCCTTCCTCAGCTGCTCTGGGTGAAGTTGTCTACCTTCCTTTTTAATCTTCTGCCTCTGTTGGTACCTGATCTATCATTAGGCTCCTTCCCTCATTCTGCAGTGCACTGTCTAATGCCCAGCCTACCTCATCTCATGCTGGGAGCACTATGCTCCGGTGCACGTGCCTGTCATCTTGCTGCTTCTCTTTGCTTCACATGAAGACACATACACTTTTGGGCTTGCTCAGTGCCCTGGGGTGAGTGATAGAAGCTGACAGGATTTTCAAGAGCTGCACCAAGATGTCTGTCTGTGCTCAAGGGAATTGAGGGCAGAAGGACAAAATCCACTGCCTTAAAACAATATGTGATCCAATGGGGAAGTTTGGTGAGAGAAACCCATTCCCAGGGCAATGCTGTGGTATCAGTCGTGGGAAGATCAAGGGCCTCAACACTGTGAAGGGTTTATGGAAGAGCAAAGCAGCAGGACTAGCTCTCTTGAGTCCTGCTTCCATGCAGAAAGCCAACAGGCAGACACAACCACACCTAACCAAACATGTTTGCAGTGTCCTCCCACCCGTTTTTCTTACCTGGATAAGGAGTCAGATAGGTTTCCAGAAATCTCTTGTGGTCATTATAAATGGTTCGTGCCATACCTGGCCAGGCTTGTGAGATGCAAAGGGCTCCAGAAGTGTTGTTTTCTAGAAGGACATTTCCCTGGAAAATAGTTACTTTTTAGTAACTATAGCTGAGGGTACTTGGGATGTTTAGTTATTGCCTGTTTTAACAACCCTGTGATGAAAATGTCAGGGAAGGAAGTGAAGAGTGTCCTTTGCTCCTCACTCCAACAGGATGGGTTTAATCTCCAAGCACCAAACTGCCTACCATGGTGGGATGCAGGGCCCCTCCAGGGAGACAGGCTGTCCCTGCCGAGCTACCTCACCTGGGAAAGATGTGCCAGAGAGCTCAAGCACAGCCTGTCTTGTTAGGACAACACAAACTTTAAAAATAGATCAACTTCTGCACTAGTTGGAAGAACAGTTTCTCCATTTGTCCCTTTCCAGTAAAGAAGGTTGCTGTCCAGCAGAGGTGAGCAGGAAAGACAGGCTTACAGCTTTCCACTCCCATCAGCAAATATACACTGCAAGTGTCTGGGGGAAAGTGGGCTGAACCAGTGTCTGGGTTGCAGATCATAAATGTACCTTGTCATCCAAGAGGGCAGGACTGACCCCAAAAAAGGGTCTCATAGCCATGCCTGGACAGATTTCAGCTCCAGGATTAGAAGGACGGGGTGAGATACAGATACCTCCTGTTTCTGAAAAAAAAAAGAAACTAATGTTTCATCAAAGTCAGGAACAAGAGGAAAGCCAAGTAGCACTGCTTGGCCAGCAGCCTTTGCTCTGGCCCTATCGCACGCTGCACAGACTGGGCCTGGGTTTGCTAGATAGCTGGGGAAGACTCTTTGCAGATGGGTAATTGTGCTTGTTTAGTTCAGCAGGGATCTGTTGAGATCTACCATCAAATCACCCATGTTTGCCTGGGTTAGCTTTAAAGGCCATTTCTCTCTTTCATGTTTAGGTGCTCCTGGGCCCTTACAGCTCATACAAGAGTGTCAGTAACAACTGTTACCACTTGGCCAACAAAGCAGCAGGTCACTCCTGAAGCCTGAGAGAGCAGAAGCTGGAACAAGGAATCATGCATCTCACCAGTTTGCCACCATGTGTCCACTACTGGGCATCGTGTCTCACCAACCACACGGAAGTACCATTCCCATGCCTCCTTGTTGATGGGTTCCCCCACTGCAAGGGGAAAGACAAGGGGCAGAGCTGAAAGGTCAGATTAAGGACACAGTTTCCCAGGGCCTGCTCGTGGAGTCACCCCTAAATAGTGCGGTCTCCTGACTTTCAGGTCTTGTGTGGCTGCTGTTCTTGGCAGTTGTGGGAAGAGGCACAATAGGATACCCAAGGATTTACTGCTCCAGCCCATGCTGCTGCAGTTACCTGAGCCAAGCACTTTGAGAGAAGAACGGTCATACTTCTTCACCCATTCATCACCATATCTCAGGAGCAGGCGGATGGCAGTTGGTGCCCCATAGAACTGGTTAATTCTTAACCTCTCTACTGTTTCCCAGTAGCGGCCTGGAATGAAAACATGGCCAGTAAGCATCCATACAGATCTCCCCAGCCCAACACCAAGACAGAGAAAGAAGAGGTGAAAGCAAAGACTCTCTAGCAGTGCCAGGACCTTCAGCCGAGTTAGTCCCTGGAAGGGACTAACAGCTGGGAAGGACTGAAAACAGCTCGGGAGCAGCAGCAGACCCTTATCCTCCACATCATGTAGCTCTGCTACTCTCCCGCTGCAGGAAGGGGCAGGGAGTAACAGCTCCACCCATGGAGAAGCAGCAGTGGCTTCCTAAGCAGAGGAGACTCTTCCCCTTGAAGCTCTGTACTGGGCACAGCCCACAGGCTCCTCCTGGGGCAGCAGAGCCATTGCTGCATCTGTCCTGGCATCAAGCTGCATGCACGTCTCACAGCACACTGTGGAATGTTCCAGCTCCCCTGAGACACCTCACTCACCAGGGTTAGGATGGACGGGAGTGCTCTCAAAAAGGACTGTGGTGCCACCATTGCAGAGGGGGCCGTAGACCACATAGGTATGCCCCGTGATCCAGCCAATGTCTGCCACACAGCCAAAGATGTCCCTGTCCTGGTAGTCGAACACGTACTGAGCAAGAGAAAAGAGGCAGTGAGGGGTAGTGCCTGAGCCTGCCCTCCTGCCAAGGGAGACAACAGGGAACAGTGTACTCTCTTTCAGCCCTAATGTTATTGCGTCCTTCTGTCTTCCTACCACCACTGCAGGGACACTTTATTTCTGCAGAGAGTTTTTGAAAGCATCAGATAAAAAATAAAATTCAGATGCTTTATGAAGGTGCAGGAGGCAGACACTTAAAAAAAAAAAACTCAAAAAAACCTATGGCCAAATTTGCTCCTATCCAAAGGAAAGAACTGCAGCCTTTCCTGCCTTTTGCTGGTGTCTAGAAAGGTTGATCCAAGTATCCTGTAGCATCAAAGCAGAACCTTCTGGGTAAGGATAGTCCCTCTGTACTTACGTGCCTGCATGGAAGGAGAGGAACTGTAGGCAAGGGCAAAATGGTAGAGGACTCCATGAACCTCCCCTGGACAGTAGACACTCAAGAAACCCTGAGCTCAGCAAGGAGCTCAGCATAGAAGCATTGAGGCAGCAAGTGAAGGGACCATGTGATGCCTTGACCCAGAGCAAGCCTTGCTTGCCCACAAGAATTGGAACCTCTCTGCCTCAGCTGGGTGAGTGCTGTCGTGTGACTGCAGGGAGGCAGAAAGCAGAACAAGCTCTTCTTCCCACTGCCCCATTTATTCCTTGGGAGACCCTTGGCTGCAAGGCTGGAATATGAAGGAATGATGAAGTTCTGTGCAGGCCAAAACAGTGCTGTCAGTTTGGCAGCAACATATCCAGCTTCCTCAAGCACCCTCCTTCATTTCACTTACTCAGTGCCAGGAAAGCTTCCTAGGGGTCCATCTCCCAGTAGCCCATCACTTTTTGCTTTCTGCTCGCTCTTCTGCAGTTTTAGACCTTCCTGTCTCTTCTTGCAGCTCCCTGCTGCAGGCTGCCAGCTGGAGACTTCAGAGCCTCAGGTGTTTCAGAAGGCTCATAATGGAAGCTTCCCCTGCTTCCTATCTTTTTTTAAAGGAGCAGTGAGTTATGGTAGCAGCAGCCTGTCCCATCCGACTGAGGGATTTGAGCATGTGTCCAGGTTTCCAGTGCTCCTGAGAGCTAACATGGCCACATGCTGCTCATCCCCTGCATTGCCATTCTGGAATGGCGGCTCTGGCTCTCACAAACTGCTCTGATGGTCTTGAGGGGGTCATGTATCATGCTGGGCAAAGCTTAGCTCACGGGAAAATCCAGGACTTCCACACACCCCTGGCACACACCCCAGGAGGTATGGCCTCCAGCACTCACAGCTAACAGAGAAGACCCAGCCAGTCCTGAGCTTGCTTTGTCACAAGGTGCATGATCTGGGGCACTACTGGAACTACTGGACTCAAAGCTAAGAGACTGTTCAGTTAGGAACTCCCTCTTACATGAAACTCCATATTATGCCATAGGAATACCCCTTGCAACCATTCCTGCTGCCACATGCATCTCCATACAGCGCTCAGTGCCCTTTTATCCAGCTCTGTTAGAGTTTGCTTCTGGCATGTGTTGTGGTTAAAGGCGTTCCTCTTCCCAAAGGTGACCCACATTCTTCAGGTATAAACCTTTTTTCATCAGGGCACTCACCAGCTTTTACAGGTATTGTCAAATGTGCCCTTCCCAGAACCACTGCCTTCAATCTCCCACATGAGTTGGGTAGTTACACTTAGGAAAAGCACGCCACAGTTTTTAGGAGCAAATTAGCTTCTTCCTCCTGACCCAGTAATATAAAATTACTCTTGCAGGGCTGAGCATCCTGTCCAGTGGTTGTATTTAGTATAGGACAGTGAAAGAAAGAGGAAAGCCAAGGAAGGTAGCTCAGAGGATTACGTGTTTGGGAGACTGCTATGGAGCACCACCTGTAGGCAGATGTGCATTACTGGGCTGATGCCTTTGCACTGGCTAAAGATGAGGTTGTAATGCAACAAGGAGTGTCTATTCCCTGCACTGCCTGTGAACTGCCGGCTCATGAGCACTGTGTGGCTGGGAACTATTACCTTGTGCGTGAGAGCAGCAAACAGCAAGTAACCAGCTTGGGAATGAACCAAGCCCTTGGGTTTGCCAGTACTGCCTGATGTGTAGAGAAGAAACAACATGTCTTCACTGTCCATGACAGCAGGCTCACAGTATGCATCCTCCTTCATCATCTCCTGCAGAAAAGAGCACAGCAGTTCTCTCAGGCTCTCACAGCCTCCCCCGTGTTGTCCCTACACATGCTTGTGTACTTCTGCGCCTGTGCCACCCTGCTCCCCCCAAACATCATCCCTGTCTCTGCACCTCTGCTCTGCTTGCTCAGCAGCCTGAACTGCTTTTTGCCTTGCTGAGCTGGCAAATGCTGTCTTCAGCCAGAGTAGACCTGCTGAGTAAGAGGCAGCTATTTTTACACTGCCACTGCTCTGACCAGCACAGGATTCTTCCAGGAGGCCTTTCTAGCACTTATTGCACATGAGATGAGCAGAGGTGGAGAGACTACTGTGCAGCTCCAGGAAGCCAGCAGAAATACATGGCAGGAGCTCACTTGTTCAGAAACAGTGCTCCATGCTGGCAGCCTAGCCACCCTGTGTACCATGGATAACAGGCACATGAGCAACCTCATTGCCTGCTTCCTTGGACACAAGCTGCCAGCAGCATTCACAGAGAGTGCCAGGTCTGCCAGCAGAGTGGTGTGTGACACTACAGTGGCAGCCCAAGGCTGGGTTCAGAAAGTAGCAGCCCATGTCTGGTGTGTTTCTAGCCTTCAGTCCACCCTGCTATGAGCCCTGGCTTGCACCTGACAGTACAGGGCTGGTAGTGTGGGAAGACTAGTTGCCAATCCTGATGGCTTCTGGGACTGTCCTGGACTCATGTGCAGTTCTGGGTGCACTGCTGCTGTGGGACAGTATCTCCAGATTGTGTCAATACCAGAAAAACTGTTATGGCCAACCAAGACCCTCTCCACACACTGTCCCTACTCCCAGAGCAAGCACTTTGCCCAGGGGAAGTGGCAGTAGCACCAGACAGCCTCTCACCTCCTCCAGTGGCACATCTAGGGCTGTCATGGGAACCTTGCTGGTGGTCCTCATGGAAACCAGAACTCGTTTGACTCCAGGACACTGCTTCACAGCCTGATCCACTGTCTTCTTTAGCTCAATAACCTTGCCGCCTCTCAGCCCCTGGTTCACTGTAATCACTGTCTCTGACTGGGCTGCAGAAGACAGAAGAGTCACGTAAGCAGCTCTGCCCCTCTCCATGAGTCACACAGCAGTTTGGCTCTAACATGACCCTGCACCTCTCTCTGTCTCTCACCCCCTGTTACTCATGTCCTTCGTTTAGCAAAAACAGCAGATTTGCATCTTGGTTTCCCATTAATTCTGTCTGTATTGCATCTCCTCACAGGAGATGCTGTATGTCAGCCCTTCGGTCCCATGGCTGAAAGAGAAAAACAGTTCATTCCATGAGCTGGAAGATATTTAGTGAGCTCTGCTGCAAGCTCATGCCATTTCCTGGGTTGCTTATCCCTGCTCCGTGGCTATACATCATGTCAGGATACCCTCAGATAGCCCAGGGAATCTTACTCAGAAAACCTTTGCCATCCACACAGTCCTGAGTCCCCCAGCTGCTGAACCAACAAGCTCAGCACTGTCCCCCAAGGGAAACACATGCCACTCTTACACACTGGCTCTTACCATTCTGGATCCTGTCAGCGAGGGACTCTGCACTGAACCCAGCGAACACCACAGCATGCACAGCCCCTATGCGGGCACAGGCCAACATGCTAGCCACTGCCAGTGGGCATGGGGGCATGTAGATTGTCACCCTGTCACCCTGTTTCACCCCTTGCCGTTTCAAGGTGTTTCCCAGGCGGCACGTCAGTTCCAGCAGTTCCCTGCTCAAAGAAGCAATGACACAGTTAAAGACTGTCTTCCAGATCTAACCTGTGTGCTTAGAGATGGGGGGACCTCAGAGTCATAGGGACACAGTTTATATCCCTATGCTCCTCACTCTGGAAGTCCATGGGAGAGCTGTAAAATTAAGTGGGAAGGAAAGGAGAAGACAGTTTCTAAAATGAGTTGTTATTTATGGAAAAGAAATAAAGCAGAATGGTTTCTGTACAGCAATGGCCACTGGCAATTCTGCCTCAGCAAGCCCACAACACCTCAGCTGACTTTCCCAACGACAGCCTGCTCATTGCTTACCAACCTGTACAACTGGCATGATACATTACACTGCACAGCTGGAGGCTACATGTGGGAAGTTAGATATCTTCCCCCATGAAAACAGGGTCCTGTGCTTTGCTAAAGCTGAGAAGTTCAAGTCCTTGAGAGCTTGTGCCCACTAGTAAGAACAACAGCTTTAGGAAAGCGGTGACCAGAACGATGCCTCTCCTAAGAAGTATCCCTCCCAAAAACCACAGTTTGGCTGTCAGTGACTCATTTTATGGAAGGGCTCTACATGCAGGAAGATTGGCAGGGGTGGATGGTCATATTTGTTGAGTGAGGTCTGGAACCAGAAAGGACAAAGGGATTTGTTCTGTGTGCAGGGGGATTTAACTGCATTCTGCAGCAGAAACTCAGAGAGCAGGCAAATTAATCTGGCAGGTGGGGGATCCTAGACCAACCTAGGAGGGCTGGACAGGCAGTCCCCCTGGAGGGCCAAATCCAGCAGCACTGCTGAACGTGCAGATAAGCATGGGATTTCTCAACACACATGCAACTGTGAATCTGGCCTCTATTGCAGACCATTTACCTGCAAGTCTAGACACAAGAAACCTTGTTGGAAAGGCACACATGTGACTTTCCTGTGAGTCTTACCTACATGCACTGCAGTGCTGCCCCAAGGATCTTATATTTGCCTCCCCAGCTTGGCAAGGACTAGTCAGGGCCCAGAGGATTTAATCAGGCGGCAGGCTGAAGTTTCAGACCAGCACAAGAAAGGCAACAGTCACCATTCTGTTGATCTATCCATGTGAAGGGATGCTGCATTCTCTCACATGACAGATGTCAGAAGATCAGCCCTGCGCAGTATTCATGCATGCTGCAACACGCCTCTCATATGCTGAGAGGTAATTACTGACCTGTATGTCACCCGTACCTCCTCTCCTGGTTCATCCTTCTCCCAGATTAAGGCCACTTTGTCTGGGGCTACATGGACATGACGGTCCAAACAATTCACTGGAATAGAAAAGTCACATTGACAGAGCAACCCTCTCTACATTTTACCTCTCACTTCTCATAAAACCAGAACCACCAGTTCCATTTTCAATCAGTCAGGGCTGTGTGTGAGTCTTCTCAGCATTAGCCTTGTGCAATCTTTGTGGATACCAGCCAACAGATCACAAGCACTATCCCAACCTCCCTACATTCCTCACCACTTCAATACCTACCAATCCCCACTATCAGCTTCCCCTGTAACTGCCTAAAGTCCCTTTGGAGGTCACGTCCCCAGTGCTCTCAGAGTGTCTGGCAAACATTAACTCAGCCATCACTGCAGCCAGCACTGCCTTGCAGCTGCCTCTGGGGTGGAATAGGGCAGTTTTTTAGTGGCAATGCTCCTAAACAACAAATGGAGGACAAAACAAAGCTTTGCACAGGAAGGCAGCCGGGTGCATTTGTCCAAGATGGAAGAGAGCCAGGGTAAAGGTAGAGTGTCCCTAGCTTTCCAGGGACATCATAAACTGAGTCTTTGGCTATAGTTCTTCCAAGAAAAGTTTCCTACATTGCTAGCAGCAGCCGTTTCCTCAGAAGCCTTGTTCCACTCTGTGTTTTCCTTAAACCTGCGACTAAAGTCATGAGATGATGCAGCAGCCCCAGTTTGCATATCAAAATGCTTGTTTCTCCTGACCACTTATATTTTTCCAGGAGAGAAAGAAATGCACACAAAAAGGGAGACAGTAAGGTCTCAGATCCTAAAGGCCAGCAACTCCTGCTTTCCTTTCAAAATTAACTACAAAACCTGATCTGAGAGGTTTGTCTCTTATTTTGAACATTGGGACCAACAGCACTGTGAGCAGGACACAGTGTCACCCGCTCCTGTATCTTCTTCTGGTAGCCCCCCTAAGGCACTAGCCTCAATCCACAAAAGAGCCTCCCACGACAGCAGGGACTTGCAGTATGGCTCATTCCTCTTGTATTTTGATTTCTACAGGTACATCCTGCCTTCACTGGGCAGCGATGACTTAGTGCAACCCTGCCTGCTGAAGGCGCAAGGTTCAGTGCTGTTGCCCGTGTTCCACAGAACGGAGGCACTGTGCTGCTCTGGGATCCACAGAGGCTGAGGGAGAGCAGCCCAGCTCCCAGCACACTCCAATCCAGCTGCAGCCCCTCTGGAGAGACCCAGCTGCTCCCTTACGCTACAGCCACTGCAGAATCAACTGGACTTTTTGGGGATTCCCCTCTCTCCAGCCCTTTACCTGTGTGCTCTCCCAACATGCTGCCAGAATGGAGAACCACCTGCAGGTACTTGGTGCCATGTACCATGTCCGTGTCTCTCCTTACCTGTCACATTCAGCTGCCCACCCAGGAACCAGGAGACCCTGCCCTGGTGCAGGTCACAGTCCTGGACAGAGTAGAAAGGGGTGATCCAGGTGATCCGACTCCTTCCTAGTGCTCCCCAGAAGGCATCTCCCTGCTCCACTGACACCTTGTACAAGTCTTGGTGGTCCTTGGGTCTGGGGAAGGCGATGGCTTCGGGCATGTAGGCAGTGAGGGGCCCATGGCTCCAGGCTCGGGCGGCCACCAACCCAAGGGGGCATCTGGGAGCCTGAGAAAGAGCTTTGGAGCAGCAGGTCCTGGCCAGCAGCCTGGCCATCACTGCAGGGTACCTGCCTCTCACCAAGGAGATGGGTGCCTGGAGCCCTTGCAGCTGCTCAGGACACCTGGCCTGGGCAAAACCCAGGCTCTCTGGAAGCTGGGCCTATGTTGTCCTGGGCTGATAGGACACAAAGCAGCCCTCCAGCACAGGGAACCTAGGCACCCTTTCTCCCTTGCCTTGTTTTTCTCCTCCTCTCTTCCAGAGCACTATGGGAAAAAAGAAATTCAATCACTTTAAGGGAGGGGAAGGGGGTGGGCTGTAGAAACACTTGACTGAAAATAGCCTTCATGCTAATTTGAGTCCTGACAGCCGCTCTTGAGCAAGAGCCAGGTTCAGCATGTGCCTGGGCTCCCCTCGGGGCCAAGGTGCCTGGGCCAGGCTGTAACACCCTGCTTCTACTTCTGCTCCTGCTCTCCTGTGGCTGCATTGCATCCCCAAACTCCTCTGCTTCATCCCCACTCACCTCCCTCTACTCATCCCCATCCCCTCACTCCCCGCAGCTCCCTCCACTGCAGCACTCCAGTCCTCTGCTGGCCACAAAGGCAGCTTGGGGCAGGTCACCTGTAAAAGTTAGGTCCTCCTCCATGCTAGTTGTGAGTCACAGGGCCATCCCCTTTCCAGAATTAAGGCCCAATTTATGCAGAGCTCTAGGCTGTATCATCTGTGAAGGCTGTTGTGGCTGTCAGCTGCAGGAGGGAGATATTACATCCCATCCCACCTCGCTGCTGGGCAGCTATCAGAGCTGTCCCCTATCAGAGCTGTCCTCTCCAGCTATCCGGGCCAGGCTCTGTGCCTCCTCCAAAACTACAGACTGGCTGTACCACCACATGGACTGGGAGCATTCAATAAAGCCATGGTAGAGCAGGGATTGGTGGTTTGACATGAAACACTGCAGCCCATCTCCTCATGCTGAGGCTTCCCACCACCCTCTGTAGCAGAGCAAAGTTTATTCACTGCCTCCAAACAGCTTTTTTTTTCTGCTGTCCTTTTCTTCAGGCCCTCCATAGGTAGTTTTTTTTAAGGCAGGCTTTGGAGGCTTCCTTAATGTCATTGAACAGATTCACCTCCTTTCCTATGTGGCACAAGAGTAAGGCAGAAAAAGGCTCTCTCTGCAAGTAGGGTTGTTCTCAGCCAGGCAAACCAGTCAGCTCAAAAGCAGATATGAGTGGTTAGTAGGTCTCCTCTTTGCTCTTCATAGTGCAACATCATTCATGATCTGTGGAGCTGATATGTTTGGTGAACAAGCTGCACACCAATATCGGGGACTATTTTCCATCAGGTACATGCATCTCAGACTGTATACCTGGCTTGTATCAGAGCTGCCTTGAGCTGGGTGGATACCTACAAGGGCTCTGTCCCCCTGGTGAAACACAGTCCTGCAGGTTTACAGGCCCTCCACAAAGGCAAGCCCAAGCAGCCTCATCATTCCACAAGTCTCTTATTTACTATGCATGCCTGCTCTGCCTCAGCATTTTCCCCCTCTCTGTAAGACATTAGGTTTTTCTATCAGACCATCCCCAGATGTCCTTAGCAGGGCATGCAAATCTCACCTCCTTATCTGATAAGTCAGAATAGGCCCCCACTGCTCTCAAATCAGAACTTACCTTGCCAGAAATCCTTCCCTCTCAACCAGCTCCCCTGCACTTTCTGTGTCTGGCTGCTTCCTTGGCTCCTCAGGCTGGCTGAGCCCTGCAGCCTGCTCCTGGCAGAGGCTGAGCCTGCCCAAAGGTCTGGCTAACACCAGGGTACTTGTGATATAGGGTGACCCCTGATGCTGAAGGGGCACATTCTCTGACTAGCTGTGTGTTGTAACTTCTGCTCCAAGTACAAGCACACTCCGTTTAACTTTGTCTTTCAAAGGGGAAGCAGCACCCAAGCCCTGTCTTCTCCATGTCTGGGTAAGGAGGAAGGTGCAGACTGTTTGTGTGCCACTCTGGATCTCCCACCCCTCTCTGGCTACAGCCTGACATCCAACCCCCTCTCAGCTTTGGTTGAATTCATCCTCCTTGAACGTTGGTGACCAGACTCATACACAATATTCCTCTTTAGTTTTATTCTTGTTCATATCTTTACAGAAAATGGCACATAAATCACAGATGCTGGATGACTAGAAGATGTTACAGCTCCATATCTCAAACACCTCAATACTGAATTATTTTCTCACTGTATATACATTATTTACACTCCATGGGCTATCATCTAACACGTCAAACAACCAGGCGACAAAGACAAACGGGCTGGATGAATGGGCGGAACCTTTGACAGAACTCTGGGAAAAGGGTGCTCACAGCTGAAAGCAGGACAGAAAGGGGCACCTGGAAATCACTGTCCTACAGCTTTTGGAGGGGGAATAGTGCCTTACTGGGATGGGAAGGTGATGGTACCATGGAGTGGGTCTGGCTGTGTGGGTCTGCATGTGCTCATATGGGATGTATGTACACATTACAGGGTGTATCAGGGTGGATGTGCATGGCTGTCATTCCCTTTAACACTCAGAGGGTGAGCTGGACAAATTGAATTCAATAAATACATTAGGTGGATGTTGTTGTCTTGCCTGCAATAATGTATTCAGTAAATAATTTCACCATTCAGCCCCTCTGCAGCGGTGCAGGGCTTTGGCATTTGGGGCAGATTCAGAATCAACTGTCCAGACCTGCAGGAGCCAGTGACGTGGGCGGGGGTCACCTCGGGGTGCCAGGTGGGACTAGGGTGTTGTGCCTGTGGGCTAAACCTGCCTCTCGTTGCCAAACAGAAGCAAAACATAACCACTCTGAAGTTGCAGCCCCTTCCCAGGAGACCCCATTGCTGGGCAGGAAGACACAGGCGGAAGGTGCAAATTACCCTGGATGGATAGTCATCATTTAATACAAACACTGCCATGGGCTTGTCCTGCTGTAGCCTGGGTCAGAGGCAGAGGTGATGGCCAGGGAAGGTGGTGGGTCTGCCTGGGGCACAATGGGATGGGGTGCAGGGGGAAGGGGCCTAGGCAGCACTGGGGAGAGATGTGCACCAAGCAGGGGCATGGCAGCAGGGGACAGGCTTACTTCAGGATGGCAGGTGGGATTCGAGGCTGCAGCAGAAGGAGAAAGTCCCAGAGCCAGTCATGAGGCTGAAGGGACCGGAGCCTTGGTGTGCTCTCAGGGGGCAATTATGATGTGACACTTCCCAGTCCCCCAAAAGGAAGGGCTGGGGGGTGAGGAAGGCCTGGAGGGGCAAAGGAGTGAGGGGCAGGGGTACGCTCGAGGGGAGCAGGCAGTGGGCACCCCTGCCAGGCAGCCCCAAACACAGAGACCAGGGCCCTGTGCCCTGGCAGGGGTGGCCAGGGAGACCTGGCGGTCCAAGGGGGAACGTGGCCCCCAGAGGACACAGTGTCTGTCAGGGCTGGCTTCCGCCACCTCTCTTCCCCCTAGATCAGCTTCTCCTCCTTCTGTGACAAGTTCAGCTTCTCCGTCTGTCTGTCATCCTCTGCCACTGCCACCTCCTCCCCTGACTCCAGCTTCCTGCCTGGGGTTGGGGTGTCCCCGGTGATGGTCCCCAGGACTTTGGTGCTGTGCTCCTGAGCTTTGGCCCTGAGGGCGGCAATGCTGTTTTCTCTCAGTTCCTCCTGGGAAATGGTGGTTTTGGGATCCGGACCCCTCTCTTCCTTGTCACCTTTGTCAAGCTTGGGCAGGGCCTGGCGCTCCACCTCTGTCTTCCTCCCCGCCTCAGCCGCTGCCTCCAGAGACTTTTTGTGCATCCCTAAAAAGAATTGTTGGTATTCGGGTTTAGAAAAGCGCCTGGGCATGGGAAAGCCATCTTGAACTGAAAACAGCAAAGATAAAGAGAGGCCAGAATTAAGGAAAAGCAGAAACCCTCACTTCACACAGCAGTCATGGTGAGGCACTTGCTCTGGTCCCCGTGCGAGGGCAGCCCAGGCAAGGCAGCTGCCTGCTGGGGCAGCCTGACATCCGTGGACTTGGGGCTTCCCCCAGAGGTCTGTAATTACTCTCCCCTTCATTTCTCTCTAAAGCTAATGTGTCCCTGCATGGGGATGAGGGTCTCAGCAGCGCATTTGCCTGAGCTTCACCAAGGCTGGGATAGGAGATACCTCATTGCCTATTTCTTTATCAACCCACTCCACACAACCACCCCTCTGCCTCTCTCGGTTTCACACAGACAGAAGGACAGGACAGCCTGTCGCCAAGATGCCAGACACTAGTTTTGGGGCAGAACCAGACTGGGAGGTTAGGAAGAGGAAAGCAAAAAGCAGGAGTGTTGCAGGGTAGCTGCTGCCTCCATGTCTGCACAGAAAACCAAGTGAAACCAGACAGAAATGCAGCTCCCCCAGGTGTCAAGAGCAGAAGGAGGCAGGAGAGTGTTCCCCCTGGGACCTGGGGCAAGGACAGTGCATTTGAGGGTTCTGCCACCCCACACAGCACCACAGGACTGGAGGAGTGAGGCTGGGCTGACCTCCTGCCCTGGACAAGGGTTTGCTCCAGGGCTGAGAAGGAAGGATTCCTTAGTCAGAGGAACTGAAGGCTAACAGCAGCCTTACAGCAGCCTGAGCATGGGGGCAAATTCCTGCTCTGGATGAATTCTGCAGGTCAGAATCCAAGATCCAGCAGGAATTTGGAATAAGAGGTCAAATCCTATTGACAAGGGTCACTGTGGGGCAGGGGACATTGAGGGAGGAAGGACAGGGAGGGCCTTGCCCTGCTGCCCTTCACCTGGTTTCAACATGACTCTGATTTCTTCCTTGCATCCCCCTCTTTGTTGCTACCCTCTTGCCATCACCCATGAAGGCAGCTGCTCTCTTACCCAGGAGCCAAGGGGCACAGGACTCCATGATGCCATCCTTGGCAGACTTGAGGATGGACTCGGGCAGTGGGATGGAGTGACGCACCATGGCACCATAGAGCCCGTACTCAGCCATCACACTGCTCCTGCCCCAGCACTTCTCCCTCTTCCGCCATTTGGCCCGGCGGTTCTGGAACCAAACCTGGAGCAGGCAACAAGGAGGGACACGGGTTTTTTTGCGCAAAGAAAGTATGTCAGTCCCCTTTGCACATCGGGACACACGATTGTGCAGCAGGATGAAGACAGATGTGTGGATGCTCATCTTGAAGGCACTCCACCCTCTCTCCCCATGCAGCAGACACCAGGTATCTCTCCCTCACTCCCTCGAAGGAGTGGCGAGGGTCAAGTGTGAGAACAGGTCCCATCCCTCTCCACAGGATATAATTAAATTGCCATTGCACCGTCTTTTTGTAGCGGCTTTTGGCTCTGGTATCTGGGCTTTTCTTTTATTATTTACAGGGTGTCTGAGCAGCAGCACAGGGCTGCAGGCACCAGTGCCTGCAGGGAGGGCTGGGATGGGGGCGGATGCTCAGGAGAAGCAGGAGAAGGGAGAAGCCGATCTGTGTGCTTTGCCCTGAATTCCCAGTTTGAAAAGCCCCTCATCTTCTCAGAAAATTGGCAGAATAATCTCTGAGCTGTGACCTGGGGGGCAGTGAGCAGAGAGGCAGGCGGCAATGGCAGGGAGGGGGATGATACTCACAGAAATCTATTAGTGCTCTCTGTCTGATTTCCATTCCTCTTGTCTCCCTCTCCCTCTCCCTCGCCCTCCTCCCTCCCCGGCTCCCCTCCCTTCCCACCGAGCAGAGGCATCAGCTTTAGATGAAAAATTGCTTGAGGTCTATTCAGAAGGAGGCAAAGGAAGAGTCAGCCCCAGGGGCAGCCCAGGCCTGATTGAAAAATAAGTTAATTTCAGTTTGAATCGATGGGCCTCAGGCACTGAAATATCACGGGAAATTAAAGCAGCTGGTCCCCAGGGAACCACACCATTGACCTGCGCTAATTAATGCCATGGAGTTACCAAGCCCCTCTCCGAGAGGCAGCCCCTCCCTCCCCGCGGACACCCCAAACACCTCCTCATTTAACTAATTAGACGCACAGAAAATTGGGTGTTAATTTGTTTAGGATTTTTTTTCTTTTCTATTTTTTTGCCTCCCTTTCCCGGAAAGTACGAGGCAGAATGGAAATGAATGGCAGGGTCTCGCTGGCAGATGGATGCTCGGGGTCACTCCGCAATCTTCTCCGACTTGATTGCTTGATTAGGTCGTTAGCACATTAAAAAAAAAAATTGCTTGCCGTCTGGCGCTGGCCTGATGAGTGGGATGAGGCGGGAATCGCCTGGGTAATTTATCTTTTTATACTGCAAAGAATTTGATTTCAATCTGCAGATATATGGAGGTGCCTTTGACACCTGTTTAACATTACAGAGCTGACAGCTTAACCCTCTCGTCCCCACCGTTCGTTTCCATGAGGAAGCTGAGACTGCAGTGGGGAGCACTGGGGGTCTGTCCCAGTACCCCAGCTCTGCCGTGGGCACAGTGAGACTGGTGCCAGGGAATGATGTCCTGCTCCCAGCTGGTAAGGCGAGCTCACCTCTTCTACCTGTGCAGAGAATTGCCCAGCACTGGAGCCTTACGGTGGCGACACAGCTGCAGGGCAGGTGGGTGGTTTGCGGGCACTGGTGACAGCCAGCCTTGGCCACCCCTGGGAGCCCAGCCAGCCTGCTCTCTGCGGAATGGGTGGGCGGTGGTCCCAGCAGCTGTGATCCCAGCTTCTCCCAGCAGAAGACACTCTGTGCATGTCAGAGGGGATTTTACAGCCAGGCTGCTTCATCACACATCACCTCCTCTGCATGATAAACAGTCTGATTTACACTTTCATACTGCCGATATGTAACCTCTGGATCATGGATGGCTGCAAATCCTCCAGCGCCTGAACAAAGACCCTCAGGAATGCACACCTTACTCTCTTCACCCGCTCCTCCATTCCTGTGTGAAAAATGGGTTTGCTTGGCCTTGCAGTCAGCAGGATGTTGGCAGGGTCTCCCACTCCAGGTGAGGCATTCCTGCCACTCCCAGAGCCCAGAGTGCAGGGCTGGAGGGGCTGGATCACACCCACTCCAACCTCAGCCCACATTTCTGTGGTACTTTCTCACCCACCAGACCCAGGCAGTGGGGCAGCCACCCTCGACACTTCCATGCTGTCCGAGCATGCTGGGGCAGCTTAACCCACCTGGGACATGAAAGGGATCCTGCCTTTTCTACCCTGGGTAAACCACTACAGTTAGATTTGTCATAGCAGAGCTCCCTCTGGCTTCAGAGAGAAATTCCTGCACAGTCCAAGGGCTGGTGCCTGTAAATCTGGCTTGGTTTAGGGCTTCAGTAACACTTTTTCACATACTCAGAGTGGCTTGCAGGGTTCAGCTCTGTACAGCTGTTTTTGTCACCAGCTGCCACACTTAAGATCTCAGCTCAGGAACAGGTTTTTCCATCAAGCACCAAGTGAGCAACTTTTTAAACTCTCCTCATTCACTGATGATTCACAACCTTTCCATTTCTCCTTCCTCCTGCCTTGATGCCCAAAACATCTTCCCCCGTGCCTCATGCTCCCCTTCTCTTCTCCCTGTCCAGGTCTTAGCATGCTCCAGTGCAGCCCACTGACACTAAACCTGCTGCCCTGAAGCATCCCCTTTTCCATGGCAGTGTTACACAAATACTGAAGGCAGCAGAAGCTTTGCCAGCTGGCAGCCCAATTTTGATGAGAGACAGTAGAAAATTTTCAATCAAAAAATGCTGATTCAATCACACAGGAAAAATTGCGTCCAGCCAGTGGAAGTGTAATCAGAATTATCTATAGCTTTCTTATGAATCCTGTATTTTAATCTCAAGTGCCTAGACACGCAAAGTCTATACTTTAAAGTCAAATGGGAAAATCAAAATTACATCAACATCTCAGTAAGATTATTCTGAGATTTTTAAAACCAATTTTTGTCATTTGATAGGAATTTCCTCTTGCTTTTGACTGGGAAAAACGAAAGTTTGAAATCTCAGAATGTCTGTCAGAACAGAAATCAGGAACACTGACCATCTTGCTTTAATACTGGGAGCCACATCTTTATCTCAGGCAAGAAGTTGAGTGAAACAAATGGTGCTTAATGCTGAATATTGCTGGGATCAGATCCCAGCCCAGCATCTCTACCACAAGCTCTCCTAAGAGAAGAGCTTCAGCATGGCACTGGCAGTCCCCATGCCATTTCAGATCAGTAGAATTGTTCCTTGTGGCCCATTGTCACGGTTTTGTCCTCATTCAGATGGCTCCATCAGTAGGACTTTCTTCTGAGAGAAGATCTCACTTTCTTCAAATTTTTTTACGTGTTACCAAAATTTTCACATGCCTTGATTCTGAGCTGAATTATGCACTGGTTTTAGTAATTCAGAAGTATTTTCAGCTTTGTTGGTACATCAGCCACAAGTTCCAAATACTCATTTATTATTGGCACTTCACTTTTTCCTGGAGAGAGCCTTACTCTTACAGTTACACTTGTGGGTTTGGTATTCAAGCTGCTATTCAGCAGCTTATTGTCCTTTGTTGCTTTACTTCTTCCAGCTCTGTAAAATTTGATCTGCTTCAAGTAATGTTTAGGTTTGTCTGTGTTTCCTCTTGCCCATGGATGGGTTCAGCTTTGTGAAATGCTTTATTGACGTGGCTGTGTATTGTGCACCTTTCTCCTCACTCGCAACCTTCTGTTGCACTGACAGGGTATGGTGAAAAGACTGTGCTTTCATACCTCATGGGCAGTGGTGAAAACCCCTGCTCAATTTTACACTGAAGCCCATCAGATGTTTGTGCAAAGCTATCACAATCTGATGTGAAGAGATGTCTTTTGGACCAATGTACTGCATCTTAAGAAATTTTAGAGCTCTTTGTTTTCACACAAACAAACATCCTCTGTGAAACCCAGGAAGCTTATTCCAGGAAACCTATCCTCAGAAACTGGACAACAGAGTAAAGTGAACAGGTTTGTCTTGCAGTATTGCAAAGCCTTCTAAATGGGAATGCCTCGAACTTTAATCATCATCTAATTCTCACCTCCAGTGCCCACTGCCCAAAGCAATAAAAGTTGAAGCACTCTGTGCTTGACCAGAGGGTTGTAAGCATTTTGGAGTTTGAGTTTTGCAGTCAAGACTGGAAAGGACAACCTTGCCAGTTTTCTCCTCTGAAATCACAAATGATGACTGATACTTCTTTGTATTATTGATGATGCAGAAGAGCAAATTGTAGGAGGAGGAAACTCATTTTGCAAAGGGACATGAGACTCAATGTGTCCTTGTTATCCACATTCATCATATTAGTTAGTTCGTTTACCTAATCAGTGTCTGAAGCATTGTCTGCTAAAGAGAGAAATCTCCCTGAGGTTGGCCATGACCCAGGAATCTGAATTTGCAAAGGGATATTTTAAAGCATCTAGGATGTTATTGTGTATTATTTCTGTGTTGTTTCTACCTAAAATTTTCCACTGGTTACACTCATTTTCTTGGCTGCTACTTTCCAAGCTGGGGTACACAGACAGGAGGATTGATATTGGAATTTTTTCTCTTCGTAATGTAAAAAATGTTATTTTCCCGGCCCAAGCATTCTTCATCTATTAAAGGAAAATTCCAGGCTAGGTAATGGTGAGTCTTTGCTTCACCAAATCTCTCATACTGCCTTTGAAACAGCATTTCAACAGAGGTCTTTCAAGGAATGAGCTTTATGCAGCACAAGCCGGTCCCAGCCCAAAGCAGCGCAAGTTGACTGTCCACTAGATGGCCACAAGCAGGCGAACGTCCGCACCTGCACACACACCAACACACCGACACACACACAGACACTCCAGCACATGCCTTTGCCAGACTGCGGGGAGCAGCTGCACACAAAGTGCAGGTGTTGGCAAACCAGCACCTAAAGCAAGGGACAAAATCCCAAGACCCACTGAGGCCATCTGTGCTGCCCGTGGATTGACAGGTACGTCTTCTTTGCATACCTGTCCCTTCCCAGCTTGAAGCCCTTTGGTGGGTCTAGCTGCAGACCAGACAACACCCCCAGTTCACCCCCACATCCAGGGCCCTGTTGCCATCTCAGCACTCCATTTTTCCTGATAACTACTCCTCTCCCTTCCTATCTTCCCCCTCTCCAACCCAAGGCTCAACAATGTGAGTAGTCAAAATGAAAACCTCTGAAACAACAGCACCATCCTCACCCTCATATCAGACAGAGCCTGTGGGCCTGGCTGAGTTCAATCTGAACATGTGAGCACTGCAGAGAATGGCCTCTCTCTTCCTTGGAGTATGTCCCTATCCATATCCATGAGCACTGGGGCTATATAATGAACTGCCAGGAGAGTGTGAGGTCTGACTGTGCCCTGCGGCTTCCTCGAATCCCTCCCCTTTAGCAATTACCACAGGAAAGCTTCCTGGCTGCTAGTGGGGACTGTACCACTTGAGTAAGCCTGGAAACAGTTTACTGCTGTCTTTTCAAATGTAATGTCAAAATTATTGGCACTGTTTATGGTGACATCACTTTCTATGGCTGGTGTAAAGTGGTTATGAAGTGAAATGAGAGCAGTAAAAGTTGCACATGGGCTGCATGGCTGATCGCAGGACTCATCATCCTTCCTCTTACTAAACACGGAAAAAGGGCTTTCTGAGCTCACATTAGATAGAGCAATTCCTGCACAGTATGACAAGAGCCCTTTCTGATAGTAACTGGAGTTGTGTATGACCCTCCTGGCTAACAAGTCCAACCAGACATACAAGATGAGCTGTGAGACAGCACTCATCCCTCTTGAGCAAAGATAGGATGGTTCATCCAAGCTTGGGTCTTCTGTAAGCTAAAATAGTAACAGGGCACACATGGCCTTAATGGCACTCAACAAAAAATGTACACATTATTACCATAACACCAGTCCTTCAGACTAGGCCTGCCTCTGAATCCTGCTCTTAAAAGCACTGCATGGGCCAAGTATGTTGCAATATCTGACTTATGTAGCCGAAACCGGAAAATCCCACTTGACAAGGGAACCTGTCATCTTAAACTGCATTCTTATGGCAAATCCGAGCATTTCACCTGGCCTTGCCACCTCATGTAGTGACACGTTTTCTCACTTATTGTAACCTTCAAAAAGTGAAGAACTTCATTTGTTGCAAGGCTTCCATCTTCCCCAAAGAAAAACAAGTGTGCGAGAGATTTGCATGGTCAGAATACTGAGATCAGTGGTTCAGCACATATTTGGTCTGTGCATCACATCTGCACATCAAATGCATCTTTGAGACATTGGCTTCACCATGGACACACTGTGATTCCAGCTGACCAGTAGTTTAGCTGGCACTACAGCTCTGTGGAGGCTGCCAGATGCTGGGACATGGCAGATAAACACCCAGATTACTCTTTTCCTAACATGCTGATTGAAAAACAGGGAAAACATCAGGGTCGTAGGTGCATGATAGTCCCAGGAAAGCTGACAAGAGTGTACTAATCATCCTAGTCCACACAAACCCAGGGAGGCATTTGTCATCGTCACAAAGGGTGATAGTGCACATCCATCCTTTGGGTGATCACAATGCCTGACTCCATTAACCAAACTGCTATCCTGCCTGTATTACTTCATTTTGCCTTCTCTTCCCCCACTAACACTGCTCTGCAGATCCTGTAGCACAGAGGAAACCTTAGCATAGATTTCATAAATATCTGCATGCAATACATTGAACATGCAGATATTATCATTTTCTTGTTGGAGCAAGGTGAATCAGGACAGTAAGAAGATAAATGCCATATCCCCTTCACGATGCCTTTCAATGGGCTCTAAAATCAGACCATAGGATGGCAGCATTCCTCTGACACTCTAGAGCACTGCCTGTGCTCTGGGAGTAGCCTTGGCATGCCAGCAGCAGCTCCATGGTGCCATTTCCTTTATCAGTACACACAAAGCAAAGGGCATAGGTGCTCTTAGACCTTCTCCAGGAAAAAAAACACAGAAGTACCAGAGGCTGTGCATAAGCAAGAGAAGGTGTCTGCAGTACTACCTCGTGCCCACTGTTTCCCAGGATAAGGCCCAAGCCCATGCTTGTGCATGGGAACAGTCCACAAAGTCCCAATGAGGGGTACAGTGCATGTTCACTAATGCACTATATTCCTGGGGCATTGAAACATCAGCTGGAAAGTATCTACACAAACATATGTTGTTTTATAAAATGTTGTAAGATGTAATCAGTTTCCATGCACCAGCTTGAACTGAGCAACAAAAGGAGAAAATTGTGGTCCTTTACAATCTTCCCTTAGGAAGGCACATGATAACAATGACGTTTGCAATTCCTTACCTAATGCAGTAAGAGATATCTAATCACCCAAACTCAGAAAATCCTTCACAGGGCTCTTAAGTCTGGGGAAGGAGGAGGACCACCAGAGCCAAAGAGCAGTGCAGAACAGTGATCTGTCCTCTGACCACCACCTGAGGTCAGGACTGGCAGTTATCTTGGCTGTACTGGAGTGGCCCTTCAGTGCTCTACTCCTACCATGTGTCCACTCCTGGCTCTACATGTTCCTCAGCTCTGTGTATCCTTAACCTTCTTTTGGTAATTGACAACTCCAGACGTTTTCACATGACATCTTAGAGCTGCAGAAGGTTGATGCACCAGGCACAGGCTGCTGCTGTGTCACTGACACCTGCAGCCAACACCATCATCTCGGGCCAGAGCACAGGACAGCTAACAAGGTGACCTGCAGAGCTGGCAACACACAGCCTGCCCATGGATCCTGCTTGCATCAGGACAGCACACCTGAGCTCACAGTACATTCCCAGGTATCCCCCATGCTTAGTCTACCCAAGTTAAGATCTCCCAGGCCGAGACCCTCCCTCAGTTGCCACTTAAGACATAAAAGCCTTGACCTCAGTCACAGTCATCATATAAGCTCAAGAAGTTGACCTTGTCAACTAAGAAATTAGGAGTTCTTGTAATGACAGTAATGGGGCATTCTGAGTTGGAAAGAAGGCAGTGAAGCCAAAGATCTGAAGAGACCCAGATATCACAAACACCTGATGGACATAAAGTAAGTTATCTTGGAGTGGACATCACTGGCACATCTGGCTATGAGCAGTGACTGGCACGGATACTTTTCATATATTTTTGCATGGATGGATCGGCTAGATCCTTCCAAGGTTTTTTTCCCCAGCAACACTCAGAGTTCAGCCCTACCTCTGGGTGTGCCAAGCAGTGTCTTTAGAGAGGAAAGGGTAGTACAGAGGAGAAGGTATTTCCCCCAGGGACATACCCTGTGGATCCCAAAGCTGCAGCTGAACCACAGCTTCCCAGAAGCTCAGGTGTGCAGCCTGGCTGTGTTGGGCCTGGCTGGACAACACAGGTGTGAGCTAACCCAACCTGGAAATGTGCTGTTACTTTGCAGCAGGTCAGCTACAACAGCCAGGTAGGAGTCAGTCACTAGGTTACTTCTAGACCACAGAAGGGACATAACCCCTCTTTTTAGAAATGTGCGATGTGCATTCCATGGGCCTTTATATAACTCACAGGAAGGTGATCAGGTATAAGCAATGCTTGGTTTGCATTCCCTTGCTATGAACTTGAAGAGAAAGCTGTAGCTGAAAGCTCTAGTAACTTTCAGCCATACTTTCAACTCTGCCTTTGCTCAGACAGATGGGAGCCTAACCTGCTGAAAGTAGGGAGCAAAGTGTTCTTCTCACAACAGGCAGGCCCTAAACTGAACGCCTCTTGCTGCTCCCAGGACAATAATGCTGAGAGCAGACAAAAGAGCACCTAATGCTTTTTCACAGGCTCTGATGAAGGTGGTCTCTGGAAGGCACCTTCGTTGTAAGATACTGTAGCAACAGTTTGCTATCCAACTCAGTTCCTCTTTTCTGCTCCACAGAAGGAACTGCCAGCCTCACTCATGCAGAGATCAGGGTCGCTGCCATGTCTGTTGAGGACCAGACTTCTCAACACTGCCTGGGCCTGTGCAACACCTGGCTCACAGAACACCCACAAAGAAGGGCAGTGAAAAGGCAGAGCGTGTTTGTGCTGCCAGAGAAGAGTAAGAAGAACGTGTTGAGATCTATCAGAGTGAAAGGAAATAGAGAAAAATAGATTCATTAAGAAACAAAGGGAAGAGTAAATTAACTGAGTGCCTAAAATGCCTGTTATTGAACTGTTAGAAAAACCTCTATTCAAAGTCAGGAAAGGAGGAAAACTTTATAATAAAGGGTCATTAAAGGAAAACATGAACACAACCATCAGCTGGTCCCTCCGCCAGGCATCCTAAGGCTGGAGGAGAATTAACTATTAAATTTGCTGGGCTGACAAATTATTTTTTTTAAAAATCAGTTGTGAAAACTTACAGTGATACTAGAAGAGAGAAAATAAAGCTCATCATGAAATGAAGGAATGCATACAAGTATTCCCAGCACAGGGATTTGGGGCAGCATTTCCAGAAGGGCTTACGTGAGCGAGGAACTGCAATGCCTAAGCTAACTTGGAGAGGTGTTACCCTTAAACCACTGTTGTTAAGAAAATGGGGAGTTGAACATGTGGAAGAGTTGTCACAGGCTGGCATCAAGACAATCCTAATTCTTCTGGAAGTGACAGAGAAAGTCTTTGCCAAGGCATTCCACAGGAATGGGCTATGGCATATCTTTTTGCCCGGCTGTCTTTCTTCTCTCAGGGAACTCATGTGCTGCAACACTTGAAGGTGTCTGACCCTTCTTGATGGTGTCTTCAAACCATGGAGAGAACAAGCAGAGTTACTGCAAAGAGTCCTGTTTACCTCCCAGTAATCTGGAGGAGCATGCCAAGTTCACAGTTCCTTATGCTGGGACAGCCATAGATACCTTGCAAGGAACAGAGCAGAAGGCAAGGATAGGCAAGTTTGGGTTTAGTTGTTCTATTTAAAAAATTGGTCAGTGGCTAAAGCAATTCAGGGACTGAACAGGGAGGGATAAAGCAGTACCTGAGTATAGAAAATATTTATAACTCTATACCTCCACCTCTGCTTTAAAAAGACCTTTTAAACTCACCTACAGTCCCAGCTGTTGCAGGGTAAATCCCACAAGCTAGGCAGGCAATTTGCATAATCTAGCAACAAACAGGATAGTCCCCACTTCACAGTAAGCTGAGGAATTGTTCCTGACCCTCCATTTTCCTTCCTTTCTCTGGTGACATTTTCTTTCTCTATCCAAAGGCATGCAGTGTAAGACTTTTTGGACAGGAATCCCTTTGGGAAGGCTTGCCTGGGCCCCTGCTCTTGCTCATCACCCAGCCCCTCTGCTTGTAGTTCTGGTAATTAACTTGTAAATGAAGTTCTAGCACATGGGCTGAAAACAGGCCATAGATAAAGGGTAATGAAAACAATCCATTACAGAAAGGGCCAAATTAAACAACTCTTAATTGAAAAATGGAAATGAATATGAATTTAGATCAACTAAACAAGCATGTTATTGAAGAGGCAGCAAAGTGGATGAGCTCCTAACATACCAATTAAAGACATGGAGGCAGAGATGCACCATACGCCATGAGAAAAATTCATAATAATATTCTCACTAAGCCAGTAAGTTTGATTAGTTTTATTACTCTCACTTGTACACTTCCTACATTTCTAAAAGCATAGGGGAAGCTAATGACACTTATCTGGTATCACACAGCCATGGCTTGCCCCAGTGCTCAGGAATTATTGGCAAAGGTAGCCAGCACTCAATTGCTCAACTCTATTTCATGATTAACTGCTTACAGAGCTCTTTAAAAAAATACACATATATACATAGATATAAAATGAATACATAAAAATATATTTTGAAATGTGGCTCACACAATGGCAAGACTTTTGGCTTTCCCTTCACCTTGGTCATCTACCTCCAACAACCGCAACTGCTTTGGTAACCTCCTCACAGCTACGTGGTCTTCATGAACCTGCTGTATAGAGATTCCAGTTGGAAGCCACTGGCAGTAAGCTTCATGCTGGCCTTCTTCTGTTCTATGTGTAAATCACCCAAAGTTTTACCAAGAATAGACAAGTCCTCACTCCTTAGAGTAATAGTGATAAGCTTAGAAAGTCCAACACCACCACTACTTTCTGCATCACTAAGAAATCCTTTGTTGGCTATTCCAGGCACAGATTCAGGAAAGGTCACCAACTGCATGGAGTAGTCATAGCGTTCCATACTTACACCATGGGATTCAGACTACAACTCAGCACTCTGCAGCAAGCAAGAAAAGTTGGCAGGAGAGGGAGAAGCCAGAGCTGCTAAAGCTGCATGAAGCTAATTTTTCCTTCACACTTTCTATTGTGTTTTTTGAGGGGACTCCATGGGTTCGCTCCTGAGCTCATGTTCAGTGTAGTAGGGGTTCCTCAGGTCTTTCCAAATTACGTTCACCTCTAAACAGAGAATCTTCTGGCAAAACTGGAGCAAGGTAACCCTCCTGTTTTGGAAAAATACTCTTGGTACAAATGCTTCCCTCCAAACGAGTACTCCTGATTCCTCCATCCCTGTTCAACCCCTAAAGGGCTGCACAGTGATACTGAAATGTGTTAAGCTGACAGCAGCTAAACCAATACATTTTCAATTAGAGATTTAGTTGACTTTATTTTGGCTTTAGCCAAAATTGACCTTTCAGCTGCCTGACAAAACTTGTTGGATACACAGGCAACCTCTTCTTCTCATGTATAGCACCAGCCTCTTCTTGGGATTTCTTTTGCTTACATGAGCAATTTTATTTGTCCCAAAATTCGTCATCCACATAATTACAATCTTTTAACAACATGAACTGACAATTTTTAGCACTTGTATTATCTTTTCTAATTGATTAGTTCCCTTAAAAGATGTCCCCACAATGGCAGTCAGGATCTTACATTTTGGAAATGCTGATTAATCAATTTGTTTGATTGGTAGAAGACATATTTTAAAGACAAACATACACAATAATTTCAGTAATCCAAATCAAAGCGTTCCTGAACTTTAATATTGTAACTACTGTGTTTAAAGTTTGTGACTGTTACATATTAATAAATTCAAGAGGGATAACTTATCTAAAATCTACCCATTACACTTAGGAGTATTTGTTAAGAGAAACAACAATTTAAGTCAGATGTCACAATACTTGTCAGTTCGAGGCCATTTTTAATACTTCATGTTGTTTATTAAGGATATACTTCCCCAAAAGAATCTACTTACCTCACCTGGATTTTACAGACCAGTCTGGGTTAATTCTAATAGGGACACTGGTATGAATATTCTTTCAAATACATTGATTAATGTGGACTTTCTCAAGTACTTTGTAAAATGGCCACAGTGACATCTGGTCTGACTTGTGCATAGTGTCACACCATGAAAAATTATTATTTTCCCATGTTGCCTGAAGGGAGGATGCTCATTTTCCTTCCAGGAGCAGTCAGCTCAATGTGGGAGGAAGACACACACAATGTGAAAGAGTGCTGCCTTGGAAAAAAATTACACATTCACCTCCTCTTAAATGGAGAATTTGAATACTTTTTTCCTGGATTCAATGTTCTCTCAAACCATTAGCTTTCTTGGCCTCTGATGGCTATTTGTAGTGTTCTGCTGAAGGTTCTACCTGAGAACAGTTCCTATATATCATTCTTTCAATTGCGCTCTTTGAATATCACTTTCACATCAAATTTCGTAGGTGATTTGCTTTCTCTTTGACTACTACCTCCTGAGAAATAATTCCATGAATGAAAATAAGGGGTAGGTATCACTCTTAGGTGTGGATCCAATGAGAACCCTCATAGAATGCTGTGGAAGCCCACAATATGTGATACTCACAACAATCTTAGAAAATCCTTTCATTAATGACATACAAGAGGGAGAGAGGAATGTTGAAAGATGAAAGTAACTGTAATCCACAATTAAAATGAAAAAATCTGGAGCTCTCTTGAGCAGTTGGAAACTCATGCAAGGAAAAAAATTCAATGACATGGAATTTTAAATATTATGAAGACAGAAATAAAGATTCATTGTCAACTGTCTCTTCCAAGGGGCATTAAATAATGTCAAAGAGATTCAAAGCAAGGTTTACTTCACTCAGGCAGTTCTGCTGCAGGACTTCTTGCTGCAGGATATTAAGATATCTACATGTGTTCAAAATCCCAGGAGGCTGACCAAGTACCCACTAAGTACCACTGGATAGCTTCCCTGTTCTCATACTCTGGCATCTACCTCTTGCCAGTGTCAGAGCTGGTAGTGCTGTTATTATGGTTGTTAGCCAAAATTAATAAAATGCCATATGAAACCCAGAACACTGAAGGGAGAACCCTGAACATAAAAAAAACAAAAAACCAATCCTGTCTAAAAGAAGTTTGAAGTGACAGAATTAGATAAACAGAAATAAATAAATAAGGGAGCAAGCAGACCAGTGCTAATCCAAGGCTGTTTCTACAAGGGCTCAGAAGTCCAGCTGAACCAGTGTGAACATACCCAACAAGCAGCTATAGGCATGTGGTCTCATATCTCCAAGAAGACTGACAGGCAGGATGGGCTTCACATAAGAATAGCCACATGAATAAGAGATAAGCTTGTGATTTATGAAGGATGATTTAAGGAAAGATCTTTGCAACTTGCTTAAGCAATGATGAAAACCAAAAGTGACAGCCAGGAGAAGAAATAGCTTAGATTTATTTAAAGAGTGTGAACATCATAACGAGGGAAAGAATTAAGCTCATAACACAAAGTGCTAAAGTTGAAAAGGAATATGAGGTGAAATATAAAGAAGCATGACCAAAGGTGGGAATCATCTTTGTATGGCTTGTTACACACAAAAAGGTATGGACAAGGCAATTTCATAGAATGTGTGGTAAGGGATAATTGGCTGCTGACCTGCTGGAATGAACAGTGGTGCTCAGGACTCCTCCGTGACCCCAGTGCTTACCCTGGCAGGGTGCTCATGCTCTCACACAACACATGCCACAAAAATTCTGTTGTTTCTCATTATTTCCCCTTTCACGATGAGCAAAATGGTTACTCACAAGAACTTACTTCTGGAATACACCTGTCATTAGTTACACCTGATGTTCAGAACATGAGGTGCTTCTGCTGTCCAAGTCTAACCCGATTCTAGAGCAGAGGGGTCACAGTAAAGAGCTCTCCTAGGTTTAAAAACTCTGCAGTAAAGGAAGAGTAGGCAGTTGTTTATTAGCCAGCTGCCGAATGACATGGCAGCAAGTCAGTGGTAGGTAAGATACTTTAGCTCCTATTTCACTTCTGTATCAGTTAAAACACTGAGTCTCAGCACTAGAAGGATGCTCCAGATGCTGAAGCAGTACATGCAATGTCCAGATCTGCACGGCCTGCCATACTATCTTCCTCACACATAGTGAAGGTCTTCAGCTCTGGTGAGAGAAATGGTGCCTCTGGAGTTCAGCATACACTGTGCCACCAGATAAACCTGTTTCCTGAAAAGGTCCTTTATGGGAAATCAAAGAATTCTCTTTCCAGCCCAGCATCAGGTGGTGGGTGCAGGCAACATTAAATTCCCAATAGGTCTCTCCTCTCTTGACTTGTTGTCTTACAGAGTCACAAGCAGAGAAATGACCCTCCATCCATATCACTCTCCAGAGGCTCACAGCAAAATTCTAATGCATCAGGTAGAATTTCAGATGATGGGCCATTATCTCTGAAGACTGGTGGAAATCCTGTCAGCACAAAGGTTATCTACAAGCTGTTAGGTCAGCAGGAGTCCTGCCAGATCAATGGGATACGAAGCACAAGTTGCTTTTATAAAAATGTCACTCTTTATTGACTACAAAAATAAGGGCTGTGAGGGGGCCTCAGGACTGAGGGAAAAAAAAATGCACTTTTGTTTGGAAGGATCTTCCTGTCCCTGCACAAGGTTATACCTCAGCAGCTCCCAGCATCAGTGTCATCTTGCTAAGTGCCCTTGAGCTACATTCCAAACCCACAAGGGCAAAGCTTCCTGGGCCATCTCTTCAGCATAGAAAGAACACAGGTTCAAGAAGCAGCTCAGCAGCTGCTTGGTACACATGAGGGACTGAACAGAAGGAGGAATCAGGGAAACTAGGATCCTCCCAACACTGTGTGCCACTTAAGATAACGTGTCTCATAGAAACTGCTATGCACCAGTCACAGAGGCAGCCACTGCCACTGTGAGGAGGACCAGGCCAGTTCAACCCGCAGCCAGCCCAGAAATAATACCTGTACCTGCTGCTCAAGGCTTTGCATTACAATGCTGTGCCTTCTGTAGCAACCTGGCAGGAGCAAGTCATGGGGTGAAGGGAGGCAATAGAAGCTGCTGGAGCCCACCCTTGTGAACACCATGTTTAGTCTGTCCAAGCACATTGTGCCTCCCACACTGTACAGAGCACCTGTAAGTCTTCTCTGGCTTTTTGGCCATAATGATTGCTTGCACTGATTGCTGCCATACGGGACAAAGGATGGTGCTGGCACAGCCCTGTAGCTCAGGTTGCTCCTTACCACTGGAGGATTCACCACACGGTGGTGATACTCCACATCACCCCACCCACCCACTCCCCCCCCAAGACCCCCTAAAAAAACACCCAAACAATTATCCCCAGAAACTTTTAGGGAAACTTCACTTGAGGAGGCAAATGCCTCCTCACTCATCATTCCCACACTGAGGTCCTACACACAGCACCACCAGCCCCCTATGCTATCCCTGTGTATCCTTCTGTGTCCAAAGGGGCAGAGACGAGCTCTTTCCCTCCCACAATGCCCACCCAGACATGGTCTCCAGGAAGCTCTCTTCTTGCCTATACCTTCTTGCTCGTACCAAGACCTTGAGACACTGCGATTGTTTCTTGCATGCCTGTTCTCCTTCTCTGATTTAGGATTCCCTCTGTTACATGCACCACAAATCACTGGTACAACACAAAACAGCACATATTGACATACAAACACCAAACGAAAATCTGCCAAGAACAGCTGATATGTCTGCCTACCCATGGAAAGCCTGGGGAATTTTATTCAGAGAAATATCAGCCTTCCTGTGCCTTCAGGAAGGGATGAACATGGCTGAGAGGAGCACAATAAGGGAGTCCAAGAGATATGATTACCTGTATTCTGTCTTCTGGCAACTCTGTTTTCATGGCCAACATCTCTCTAGCATATACGTCAGGATAGTGGGCCTCATTGAAGGCCTTTTCCAGCTCCTCCAGTTGGTAGGATGTGAAGATTGTCCTGAGGGGAGTAAAACTCTTTGATCAAAAAACATAAGAAGAAGCAAAGATGATGAAGAGTCAGAGAAATGGACACTGAAACCAGTGAAACCTGGGTAACTTGCTAACAGATAGCTTTTCCCCATCTCCTGTTTCTGTGCACAAAGGTCAGGTGCCAGGGTGAAAGGAGAACCAGAAAATGCCAGAAGACAGCACTTTTAACAATTACAAATCACCTTCCCTTTCAAGGACTTGCCTCTGGAGACAGTAACTCCCCATCAGTGAGCACCCGTGTCAATGGCACCTGCTCTTACATCTCAGACTCCAGTGCCTCTTGTGAGGATCCTGGGGGATGTCCTTATCCTTTATGTCCCCTACAACTTTGAACCCAACCCTGGCCTGGCTTAAAACCACACCTCTCCTCCTCTTGCATCCAGACATTTCTTAACCCTTTGATAGTCACAAAGAGATGAAGCAGCATCCCCTCAGCACCCTGTCTGGAGAGGTGCTGAATCCTTTCCCAGCTGCTGGTCCTTAGTCTCTTCAATCTCTGTGAGCAAATAATCCTTCATCTCGAGTTCTGATCTGTGGATGAATTCTCTGAATGTTTTATTCACTCTATTCCCCACTACTTTTCACCAGTCCTTCCCTACAAAAGCCAGGACCAGCTCCCTTCCTCTGCCTTTACTCTGATTGCTCCCACCTCGATATCCCATTAGCTGCCCCCTGCCAGTTTGCATTACCCCATTATCCTCTGGAAATCCTCCTGGACCGCCCTGGGCGGGCAGCAGCCCAACCCGCCTTCGCACAGCCAGTTCTCAGTTTGGGACAACCAAATTGAAAAATCAGCAACTGGAAAGCCGAGACAGATGAAAGCTCTTCTCCAGTGGATGGATAAGAAGTCTCGGACCACTTCCACTCCCCGAGGATTAAAACTCCCACCCTGCAACTCCTCCGGTACAGAAAACACAATTTTTGATAGAAACTGGCAATACTTCGATGGCAAAAAAAACCCCAAATTCAACTAACAAACAAAAACCTCCAAACAAACAAAAGCCACAAAAAAACCCCTGAAACCAAAAAGCAATGAAGAAACCAATCCAAACTAAAAAATCAAACCAAAATAAAACAACCCTCAATCCAACAACGAATTGCAGCATTTTTGCAAAGTCAATGTATAAATATCATCAATCTAAGAAACATGTAGCTACAAGAAGGAAAGAGGGAATAGAGTGTTTTTTCTAAAATACATCCAGATTTCAGAAAAGCCCTAAAATTCTAGAGAGCATAAAGAGAAAATCTCAGAAATATCCTCCGTTATACAGAATGAAAAGGATTCCACCAGATCGATAATATGACTAACAAAAGCAGAATGCAAATGCAAGAGACCTGCCTGTAACCAGACCCTTCTTTAAATTCACTCTTAAATCCATTCTCTTTTCAAACCGTTTTTCTTCAACTCTGACAAATCTGTGAACTCTAGGGACAGTAGAGACACATCAATTCGCATATTTTCTCTCTCTGGGACCACAGGAAAAATTATTCCAATTTTGAACCATTTTAGATATCAAGCATTCCCCTCGACCTTTTTTCAGCAAAAGCGCAAAAAGCCCATCAAGGCTCAGTGGCAGGAGGGTATTGCCTGACGTTCAGCTGAAGTTTTTCGTTTATCCCCGGGTAGCCCCTGTCCCTTCCACAATACACAATCCACCGACCCTTTTGGTTTTTCTATCCTGCAGCTATTTGCAGGCTATTGGCCAGTCATCTATCAGCCCTTCCTTGGTACAACTAGAGGTCTTAACTGTTTAGTACAGAATATAAAATTACAGCCAAATGTTGCAGGTCTATTTCTGTCTAGAACCAAAAATAAAACAAATCTGAATTTTGTTTCCTGTCTCCCATCCAAACGAGGACCTGTACACCAGTCTCAGCTGTGTTTTCACGCAGCTCTGTCCCTGCCACAAAGAAAATGAACTCCTGTTTACTCCAGAACACCCAAACTGGCTGTGGAGGGGCTCCGAGCTTGGGATGAGCCCTCCAGACCGAACCTCCTGTTGCACACATAGCAGGGCGGCTCTTGGGATAGTCGGTCTCCTTCCACCCCGCATCCTGATAAGCTTTCACTGGGGCGTCTTTTAATCCACCTTTCCTGCATCGTGGCAGGATTGATTTAATTATTCCTAAATCACCCTCAGTGGATGGTGCCTGGCCTTCCTTTGTCCCGACGCTCCGACCACAGCAACGCCAGAATCCAGCACGGGATTTTTTGTTTATGTTTATAAAATGCATACTTATCCAACTCCATTTTAACTGTGGGAGAAGTCAAGCAAAGTCTATTACGCTGATCGAGCTGAGGGGAAACCAAATCCCAGAGTGATCTTCGTTTCCTTAAATAATATTTTAGCCTTCTTCACCTTCTCTGAAGGTTGTCTCTGACTCCCAACTACTTAATCTATTGGCAAAACATTTATTTCTAAGTAGTATAATATTTAAATTATTGATAGGAATTCAGGCTTGCTGACACCCAGTATTAAGACTGCTGTATGTGGAGCTGGGAACGGCTTTTATTATTTCTGACACATTTATGATTTTTCCTTCCCGAACAGTGGCGATCCGAATTCTGCCTAGATGCTCGTGGGCTGCTCGGGATTGCGACTGGGGATACCTGGATCCGCAGCCAGAAAAAAAAAATAAAACGACACCCGTTGTCGATCCCCCCACTCCTTATAAGCACGTTCTCAAATCCGATTTATTTTGGACGGGGAGAAAGAAACAGGGCAGAACCCGGTGGAGAAGCCGCGGGGCGCTCCGGCCGCCGGTGCCGGGAGGACTATGTCGCCCAAGGCCAGAGCGGGGTGGCTCCGCCGGGGCTCGCCCGTGCCCGCTTTCCTGGGTCGGCGGGATGGTCGCCCCTGGCTTACCTGTGCCGCCTCTTCTTTCGTTTCTTGCTCTGGTTTAGGGAAGATTTGGACATCTTTCGGTCGCTGGAGGAGACATCCTCGGAATCTGCGGAGAGACAGGCAGCGTCTGTGGGCTGGGGCTCCCTCCCCGCCAGGGACCCCCGGGCAGGGCCGGGCCCGGCGGCTCCGCTCCCTCCGCCGGCTCTGGCCGAAGATTTCGTTGCGATCGCGCCGCGGACGGGACACGGCTCCGGCCGCTCCCTCCAGCGCGGCGCGGCCCCAGCGCCGCTCCCCATCCCCATCCCGATCCCGATCCCGGGGCCGGTGCGGGCAGCTCGGAGCCATCCGCCCCAGCCGGAGAAAGCTCCGGGCCGGGACCGGGATCCAGCTCTCACCTCTCTACCCCGAAGTCGTTTGCTGAGGTTGCTGTTGTCTCTCTGCTAAAATGCAGAGCGCGGCGAGTTCAACCAAACCGCAGGAAAAGGGGGAAGCTGCAGCCCCCTCCCCGCGGCACCCGCGGCCGCCTGCCCCAGCTCGGGGATCCTGGACTGCGCCGCAGAAACACCGCAACGGGGAAGAAGAAATTCAGGTTTATGGAGCTACCAGGAAAAACAAACCCCAGGAGGAGCTGGTGCCTATCCGCGGCCCACGGCTGTCCAGGGATGCCACGGTCCGGGGCTATTAAGGACAGCCAGCCGTCGCCTTTGCCGCGAAGGAACCGCCTGGGGACGGAACCGGGACCCGCATTTCGATGCGTACTCCGGCCGCGCTTCGGTCCCGCTCCTGCCCGCGGCACCGCGCTAACCTGCTCGGCCCCGGTGCCGCGCTGCTCGGCGAGCCGTGCTACGGGCACGGCCCGGGACGGTCACCGCGTCGGGCGGCTCCGGCCGCTGCCAGGAGGAGGCCAGGGGCTGCCCTCGGGGCCGGGGTCGGGCGCTGCTGCCTGCTGCTTCAGGGGGACCCAAGGCGGCCTCGGAACGGGCCGGCAGGCAGGGTTGTGGGAGGCTGCTGCCGTCTAGGAAAAGGATGCCGAAAGGCCCCTAATTCTCCAGCAACGACTTGGGGTCACGGGGGCCACTCCGACGGGGCTCCGCGCATTCTCGGGTCGGGTGCCCCCGGCCACGCCGTCACACTGCGGCCGCAACCCCGGACGGGGGAAAATACGGTCCCGTTCGCCCTTCTCTTCTTCCTCGTGATCGAAACGAAATCCCCTCCCGCCGCCGGGCCAGTGGCCTCCCGCCGGGGCGCCGGGTGCGGGCGGCGCTGGCGGTGCGCGGCGGGTCCCCGGGGGCCGGGGACGTGCCTACCTGAGCTGGCCGTCTGGCTGCTGTCCAGCTGCCCGGGGGCCCGGGCCAGGGGCTGCAGGTGGACACTCTGGGGGTCGGAGAGCACCTCCAGGAAGGTGGGCTGGGTGTAAAAGCCAGGGATGCCGCCGGCCCCCAGCAGCCCCATGCCCACACCGCCCACCCCGGCGGGGCTGAGCACGGAGCGGGCCGCCAGCAGGTGCCCGGCGGGCAGAGAGTCCAGAGCGGCCCGAGGGTGCGACGGCGGCTCCTTGTTCAAGCCCAGGATCTCNCTGGGGGCCAGCGCCGCGCCCGCTTTGCCCGTCATGCTGCGGCCGGCGGTCCCTGGTGCCCGCTCCGGGAATGCCTGGGAGCCCCCGGCTCAGGCCCCTTTTATCCGCCCAGCCGGGAGCCCGAGCGGGGTCAGAGCCGCGCAGCCAATCACAGGGGCCAGCCACGATTAGGGATGCCAAAAAGCCGGCACCGGCGGCAGCGGGGCCGCTGCTCGGAGGGCTGGGGCCGGTGCCCGCCAGCGGGCTGGGGCTGCCGCCCGCCCCTGCACACACAAGGGCCGCCCCGGCCCCGCAGGCCCCGGCCCCGCTTCGCCTCCAGCCGTGCTGGGGAGGTGGGGTTAGGAAGGGAGGGAGGGAAGGATGGAGGCATCCCTGCTTTCATAAACAGGCACGGCGTGGGGCACCGGCCCTGGAGGCGAGATGTTCAAAGCCTCCGAGCAGGGAAACGATGGACTCTCCAACTTTCTCGCTCATCCCATATTCTGACATGAATATGTGGTCAGCAGAAAAATTAGGGGCCATGGAAAAAACCTAGAAATTTAAACTGAACAGTGTTCCTTGAAAATGTAGCGCTGGAAGGTTTGCATTTTGGAGAAACATTCCACTTCATGCCATCAGAGGTGGTGGTGAAACAGTTGCTTGGACTGTCTAGACACCTATGCCCATGAGCATGGTTTCCAAACTGCACAGTTCCCCAGTAATTTGCCTTTCACCACCCATGGCAAGATACCACACACCTTGTCCTTGCCAGTGTTACCCTAGCCAAAGACATTAAACTAAGAGAAAGCTAAAGCATCCCCAGTTTCACTCAACGTGAGGCAATACCTCCACCACAGTACATACCATGATAATGGTCAATAGTCCATAGCATGGCTCCTAAAGTCTGCCCATGGGTGCCAGTTAATCAGTGGAAAACCAAATTGGGGCTGGGACTGTAGTTCCAGCTCAGCATGAAACACCCACCTTCTGCTTCCGCTTTGAGGGGAAGCAACCTCCTGTTCCTCCTCTTCTTATCTTTGCAGGCCTCTAGGGTCGTCCATGAGTTCAAAGAACTCCTGCCTTCCTATGAAGGGGAGGTTCTCCTGGTTCCTGGAAAAGACTCTGCAGTGTCTAGTGCATAGTGACACAACAAGGGCTGGGACCTGTCTCTGAAATTTGTAGGATCTGTTCAGGATGGCCACAGGTGTTTTGGACTGGCCCAAGGGTATGCCCTGCACACTTCAGAAATCCAGGTTTAGAGCCTTGGCCTACCACAAGATTGGGGCTGCTGCAGATGCTGAATATCATGCCTTCCCTGAGCAAACCAAGGGCATCTCCACTGTGATGGCAGGATTGCTGAGGCTGTCTCCTGTCAGAGCAGCAAGGTGGTCACATACTGACTTGGTATTTTGGATATTCCCAGACATGATTTTAAAGCAACTCATGTCCTCACAGTGATGGAAATGGTTCATAAGAAGTGAATGAACACTGCCAGGGCACTGTAGTGGCTGTCTGGTCCCTAAGGGACAGGGAGCTGGGAGCCAAATGTGATAACAGTCATCAAAGCAGGATTCCTCCTGTCAGGTCCTCATCACACTGTACCTGAGCAAGGCAAGCAGAGCAGTTGTGGGCAGCAGCCAGACTCAGCCTTCAGTCCCAATCACCAAACAAGTTGATGGGGATGAGGCAGGCAGATCCCTGTTCAAGCTGTGAAGTTCAAGACTCACCCCCTGGATGGGGGTCCAGATCAGTAGGGTACATGGCCAGGTACAGACATGTAGCTCTGGCAGGAGCCAGGAAGGAGACCCTCAGTTTAAAAACAGCTGTGAATCAAAGGAGGGAGAAACCCCTGCTGAAAGTCCCTCCAGGTCTTTCCTAACAACACTGAGCAGCCAGCTTCACTCCTAGAAGGTGGGAAGGTTGCACTACAAACCTTGTCAGGGACATCTCAGGAGATCCTTCACATCAAACTTTGGCTGTGTCTTCTCTGCGTTAGCTAATGCATGGTTTGCCCTCTGTTCCATCCCACTGGGGCTCCCCAGGTATGGTATGCAATTTCCTTCCCCAGCATTCAACCTGGACTTACACAAACCATGCCTCAGCACTCAGCATGACTGGATGTGTTAGGGTAAAAATCCAAGCTATCGGCTTGCTAATAAATTATTTGAAATTTTGTTATGATTTCCCTAATTCTCAAATTCTGTAAACTGATTCAAATTCCTCCAGAAACAACTTCTCACACGTCTCTGATGCAGCATGGTATTGTGTGGGTTACATGGCCCCAAGCTGCAGTCTGCAGCAGAACGGAGACCACCAGGTCTGAAGCCCTCTGGAATCTTGCAACTCCCTCTGGTACCAACATTGCTGTGAGGAGGTGCATACTGTGGTTCTGCCTAAAGAACTGCCCAGGGCTCACTCAGGGTGTAGAGATGCACAAGGTCCCCTTCTCAGCTTGAACCTGTTCTCATCGTTCTTTGTGTACCATCCTTCCTCCCTTTTCCCTTCAGACTTAGCTCTGTATCCCTACCCAAGGACAGGTACAGGGGAGTGGGTTCTTTGCATGTGCTACATCATGCAGTACTGACACAGAGCCCAACTCAAGAAGCTTATGAGCCTGCGGTCCACTCTATAGCATGGGTCACCTCTATCATTTTGTGCATCCTTGACCACTGATTAGAAGTAGTTCATGCGAAGTTAATGCTCTGACCACTGCCAGGCTATAGAGGTATAGACATAGAGTCTTTGTTGATGTAAACTGGAGTTTCTTGGTGCTTTCATTGCTTTGCTCCAAATGCTTCACCTTCCCACTGGGGTTTTCTTGCAAGCTTTGCAGTGGAATGTGACCCAGTAGTACTCTGGACACCTTCACCTCTGCTTTTTCTGGGCGTGCTGGAGGGTCCTTCATTCTCCTGATCATGTCTCCAAAGCTGTGAGGACAGCTCTGTCCCCCTCTGCCAAATCTTTGTGAATCTTTGGTCACTGAGCTGCAAAACTCAGTCTGTGGCTGTCTGCTTTTCAATAGGCTTTCTCTCATTCCTCTTTGCCTCTCTACAAGCTTTTGTGATTATGAAACTGAAGTTATATATCAGTACTTACTTATATTTCAATATGTCTGGGACTAATCTCTGACAATATTTTCAATCTGTCGTGACCAGAAGAAATTCTGGCTTTATTTGAGTTTTCCCTAGTTAAACGGCTAAGATGGTCTCCTGGGGAGAGGAACCTTAGGAACCTCAGATCCTCTCACATTTTTCTGATCCAGCTCATCCTTTGCCTTCTTCCGCAGTTATTCTGCATTATCCTTGATGCTGAACTTTTCCACGTCTCCCATTTCTGTTTACAAATCTGTTCTTTATCCAGGGCACACGTATTGGACTGACTTGGTTCTTCATTCAGTCTTGACTTTACTCCAGCCTTCTTCTGTGTCCATGGACAATCTGAATCCCAGTAGAAGCAATGTTTGTCGTTAACCCCTCAGTCTGCAAAGAAGTTTCACTTCTCCATTTCTATAACAGAAGCATGTTGTGTCACTTCTGCCAGTGCTGGATTCAAAGTTGTCTTTCTCTTTGTCTAGACAGACTTCAGTGGATTCAGTGGATAAAGGCAGCTTATAAAAGAGATGGAGAGCAACTTTTTACATGGGCAGACAGTGATAGGACAGGAGGGAATGGTTTTAAATTGAAAGAGGACAGATTTAGATTAGATGCTAGGAAAAAATTCTTCACTTGAAAGGTAGTGGGGCACTGGAACAGGTTGGCCAGAGAAGCCGTGGTTGCCTTATCCCTGGAAGTGTTCATGGCCAGGTCGGATGGGGCTCTGAGCAACTCTAGTGAATGGTATTCCTGCTCTTGAGGGGGGGATTGGAACTAGATGATCTTTAAGGGCCCTTCCAATCCAAACCATTCAATGATGATTCACACAGATAGGTGACAGACCTGATCTCCCTGTGCTCTTCCAACTCCTTTACAGTAGCTTTTGGGTCCTTCCAGCACAGCATCAGTTATCTTGGTCTCCTCTGCATGTTCTGACAGTGGAAGTGACCATACGGCTCCTGCCTGTTTCCTTTCAGATCCTATATAGAGAAAAACACTTTGACTAAAAGCATATCTCTGTATGTTTTTATTTTAGCTGTGTTCTTAAATTTTGGAGAGCACTGGTGATCTACTGAAGTTGCAGTCCCTGGACATTTTTGCATTATCCTTCCACCATATGTTGCACTGTAGATTGATATAGGACATGACAACGCTAATATGACAGACAAGAAGAGACACTTGCTGTATTAATAAAAACTGCTGAGACATGAAGACTGACCAGAGCTACCTGCCCACAGATGTAAATTCTGTCTGTCACACAAAGTCTTCAAATCAAGGCTGAAAGTTTTTAAGAAGTTAACTATAACTCATCCAGAAGCTAGTGGCCTGATGCAGAAATTATTTGGTGAAGTTTTGCTTTCAACTGTTCTAGAGAAACTGAAAATATTTTTGTTCAACATGTTTCAAGAGTCCCAGTGTTGATTCATTAGAAAGCAACAAAGCAACAAGACATGGGCAATACCAGGGTAAAGCAAGTGGACTCTGTTCAGCAGAGATAATTTTAAAGTCAGCTAAAATGTGTTATAGGAAAGTAATGAGGTTTGACCGGGACATCCTAAATGAAGCTGTCGTGAATGTAGATAAAGATTCGTTTGATCCACTGTGGCCAACTCATTAGTCATTTAATTCTAATATTCATTTTTGGGTGAGGATGTCCTGCTCTGTTTTCAGTAATATTTTGGCACATGTGTACTAGAGGTAAATTATATACCGTGTCAAAGGTTTTTGTCTGATGCATTGTCCTTTGACTATATTAAGTGTTCCCTTTTCTTGGTTTGTGAGAAAGAGGAAATTTGGGAATCAACTTGATGTCTTTCCCATCATCAGATGGCAAAATACTCTGAGTTCTTTAAAGAAAAGAGTGTATTCATGCTTGGGGGAAATCCAGGGAGATCTAGTTTTGTTCAAGGGCATGGAGACTTTGAGGAAAATAAATATTACTAAATGCAGCTTCTGCTTGTAGGTGAGTATCCATGCTAGGGACAACACACAAGATAAAGTATCTAAGGAGCTTTCTTGCCAGTCCATGGCCTGGATTGCTCTCTGCTCTGCCCATTCTGGGTAGTGAGCTTCAAGGATGAGGATCTGGGCTAATCGTTGAGGGACTGCAGAAAAATGAGATTACAGAAACTGCAGAAAAATAATCAGATACCTAGAAACCATTTCTTTGATCTACAGAGAAGATGCCTGAAGTGAGATGCCAACAAGTCTTCAAATACACTTTAAAAGATGTAGCGGTGGTGGTCTTCTAAAATTGTCTGCTATATCTGCTGAGCTTTATGGGAGATGATTTGGTCTGTAGCAAGGCAGTAGGAGAAACTCTTTTAACAGTTAGGAGAGTGTTAGAACAGGATGCCTATCCTCTATAGGGCAGGCATTTGGTAAGATGCCTATGTTGGAGAAACTCCACTGGGTAGGTTTAAGGACAGGTTCCACAAACATCTTGCATGATTGTTTTGCGTATAGTGGATCCCATTTACAGCTGGGGAAAGAGCAGGGGGCCTGCCAAGGTCCTTATGAGATGAAATTGCTGTGTTTTTATGAATAAGAAGACCAGATTTCAAGAACATCGCCTATTCCACTGCCATTCAGGAGACAGAAGTCTTCTACTAAAGGTGAAGTCTAACTATCAAATTTGGGAAGACAGGAAGACAAGTGGCTTTTTTTTTTTTTCTCAGGGGAAGCAATCTTGTTTTCCAGATCCTAATCATTAACTAAAGAAAAAATTATCTTGCCCACAAAATTGCATCAATAATCTTAAAATCACGAAGTGAACATAAAATGATGCCGGGGAATCTAACCAGCCTGAAGCTCTGATGCAGTAGAGAACTGCTTTTACTCTTGTCACATATTGCTAGTGGAGACATTTCCAATTTCACTGTCTCACTTTGTACCTTTGGAAACAAGTTTGCATTTCATGCATGTAAGGAGAAGTCTGAGCAGCTAAGGTTGTGTTCTATGGATTTACCAGAAGTCTTTCCTGAAGCTGGTTGTGAAGGAACTCAGTGTATTCCCAGCTTTGGCAAACTTGCTTGCCTATAACCCATGGCAAATGGCACCTTCCCTGGGAGTGTGCTGTGGGCTGTATCACTTCAAAGAAGTACCCTGGTGGGATTTTTCCTCCAGTGCACCTACAAATTAGTTTAGGTTTCCAAACCTGGGATGCACAGACATTATCAAAATGTGGGACAGTGGGACAAGATACCACCTGTTTTATCATACCAGTGCCTATGGAGAGCATGTGTGAGTAGGCAGGATGATGCAGCAGCCCCCACCCCAGGACCCATCAGCAGCTGTGATGCTGCTCTTGGCCACATCCACACACATGCCATGGGGTCCTGACCCTACTATGGATCCAGAGCACAGGTCACGCCTGGAAGCTGTTTCCCATGTGTGGGGTGTAAAGCTGTGGGAAGGGACCCTGTGACTGGTATTCTGGGTCTGTCCAGGCAGGGAGCTTGGGAAAGCAGCATGCTCCAGCAGTGGGAATGGCTTTCCTCTGCTTTGTCCCGCTCTCCTTGAGCTTCTCGAGTAGCAGGAAAGGGGAGGAAACTCAGCTCCCAGACCTCTGGTGCTTAACATCACCACTTGGGTGCAGCTCCACCCCTAGCATGCAGCAAGCCGAGTTTCCGGGTCCCAGAGGTGGTTTTGCCCCCAGATGGATGAGCTCCTTGGGTACTCCCATCCTCAGTAGGGTGCTCCAACAGACAGACATCACCCAGGTTCCAAGCTGGGCATCCTGGCATGCCCAACATGAACTTGATGCTGCTGAGTGCTGCCATGATGTGTTACAACTCCTGGAGCACAAGGGAATCCAGCTGAATATTGTGAGTGAAATAGAGACATTCCTGGCACGTGGCATCAGCTGGGGCAGGAATTCTGGGGCCAGAAGCAATTGTTTGGAAGTTGTGGACTGGTATAACCTCAGATGCACATGGCTTTGGGGCCATTGTAGGACGTGGGTAAAAACCATCTCTGGGAGATGGGGTCAGGAACAAAACTTCTTCCCTGCCGATACTCAGCACCATATCCTGCCTTCACCTCTGTCCAGAGAGGCTCTGTAAGCCCCTGTGTACCAAGAAAGACCAAGACCATCCAGTGGCCTCCTTACTCAGAACCCTTTTAGGAGTGATTTTAATTCGTGTAAATGAGTGTTTTTAATTTGTTATACTGGCCTTTATCTCTATTACCATCTCATTTGCTTTTAAACCTAGTTTTGCCATCCTGAGTGAATTCCATTTGATGCATTAGGAGTAATTCTCTTCCCAAAGGGTTAGACATTTTCTCTACACATAAAAGTCGCTTATTTTGGATAAAGAGACGATTAGATTTATCTTTAATATTTTAATGGCAGCCAGGATTATTGGGTGGGCAGCCCCGGTTTCAGTTGTTGTTGGGGGATTAGACTCTAATAAACTCTTCAGATTGGGATTTTTTTTCCTGTTTTTCACAAAGTACTTGTATTTATTTAAAAAATTCACTTCTTTTTGAGTCATAAATTCCATTTGCAGTTTCCTATTAGTATTAAATCAAGTTGATTAAATTCATAGTGACTATTTGCACATATATCTTTTTAATTTTAACATCCACAACATAAAATCTTTAATGGTGCAATTTGGAATACCTGCAACATACATTGCAGTTGCTGTTTAAACAGATGGAAATGAGGATCCAGAGGGAAGGGAGAGGGAGAGAGGAAGGGATGGAGCAATGGATGTCGAACAGTGGGTATGCTGACTACCCCCATCACATGTAATGTGAAAAATTTGGGGTTTATAAGGAGATAGAATTTGGAGAATGCTCCCTCTTCTCAAAATCACCAGCATCTTCCTGGTGAGCAAAAGGAGCTTGCAGCCTGCCCAGGGCCACAAACTCAGCTTGCCTCCACAGCCCTTCCAGTGCCGGGTCCCAGGCAGCCTCTGGAAGGTGGCATTTGCTCAGAGCAGGTGCTTGCCGGGCCAGGATGGTGCAAACCCAAAGAGCGGGCACCCCTCATCCCTCGGGGCTCTGCACCCTGACGTGGCTGTCATGGATCCTAGTTTAGGCTAATCGTAAACTTGGTAATAGAATAAAATGTCAGCAAAGTAGAAATCAATAAGTGTTAATGCTCCAGGACTTTCACTGCTGGGCTCCCCTCTCGGGCTGCCCCCTCCCGCACCATCCTGTCCCTTTGATTTCAGTCCCTTCTCTAATCCCCACCTCATCAGCTCCGGGAAGGGCTGATCTGCAGCAGAAAATCCCTCATTCGGGGCAAAATCAGCTTAATTTGCAGCAATTTGTAGCAGGTCTTTGCTGGGATTTGAGTCTCAAAATTATTCCGCGGGTGGGGGCCGCAGCCCCTTGCAATATGGGCAGAGATTTCGCCGCTCCTCCGTTTGCAGAGATTTGTCTGGGGAGTAATTACAGCCGGGGGCGCAGCGCGGCCCCCGCCGCGGGGCCTGGCACCGGGCGAGCGGCCGAACACGCAGCCGCCCGGATTAGCAGCATTAGCAGCCAGCGCCGAGCAACAATTAATCATTTGCTGGTAAATACAAGCGGCAGAGCCTCCCCCGGCTGGCGGGGAGGGACGGGCAGAAGGGGGTGGCCGTCCTGGCCTGCAATAGAGCAGTGAGGAAAGGAAAGGGAAGGGACGGGCTGGAGGCGCCCGGGGACCTTGTGGCCTCGGGACGGGAGATCAGAGCAGGCAACTTTCCTCCCGCTAATGCCGCTAATTAGCGGCCGCAGCTCCGCCGCCGGCGCATCCCGCTCGGGGACCCCGGAGCGCCCGACGGGGCGGGAGCAGCGCCGCGGCCGCTCCGCTCCGCGGTGCCCAAACCCACGGCCCCGGCAATCCCGGGGGATGGGTGCCCAATCGGGGACGTGTCTGGAGCGTGGCCGGGTTTGCGGGGAGCGAGGAACAACGCGGTGCGGAGGCAGCCGCTGTCACCGCGCGTTTAGGTGCCCGGACAGCGCTCTGCTGAACATCCCGCCACTTTCTTGGGAAAAGAATCAGCTTGAGGTGAAGTCGGAATTACACACGTTAAATGAATTAAAAGCTGACTATTTAGTGGTTCTGGCAAATTCAGCAGGGAATCATCCACTGGCAGAGAAGTTTTGGAGATGTGTTGCCCAGAGATCGGTTCTTGGTCCATATCGTGCAGTGTCTTTGTGGTGACTCAGAATATACGAAATCAATGTTGGTAATGATTTCTACTTGACATAAAAATTGGTGGAGTGATAAATAATGATGGGAGTAGGTCAGTTATACTGAGCAATCTGGATCACTTGGCAGGCTCTGCTCATTTGAACAATATGTGATTTTAATATAACCAAATGCAAGACCATATATCTCAGAACAGAAAATGAAGGTCACAGGATGCTGTCATGGGACGCAGTGGCTCTGAGGAGGATGGAGGAGATGTGACAGATAATAAAAACTAAGCACGGATTTTTGGTGTAATCTGCTCTATCAGAGCTATGCCATTTTTGGATCATTGGCAAGAAAATATTACCTAGCAGGATGAGGATGGTCTTGGCATCACAGGACCATAATAGGTTCATACTGTGTCCACTGCTGGTGTTTGCATTTCAAAAAAAAAAAACAAACCCAGCAAACCCCAAGAACTGGAAATTATTCAGATAAGAGCTTCACGAACAACCCAGGAACTGAAAAGTGTGCCCTACAGTGAGAATTAAGAAGCTGGTTGGGCGGGAAAATTAGGATGTGGCTTGGTCACCCTCTGTAAGGAGTTAGGAGAGACACTTTCAGAGGATGGAAGATTCTTTAATTTATTAGACAAAGGCATAACGGGATTCAGCACTGGCAGGTCAAGCTAACTAATTCATAATTAATTTAATTAAATATAAGTATTAATATAAGGCCTGGATTTTTCACAGTGAGGATAATTAGTAGAGTAGGCGAGACATTTTCAAAAGAGCTTCATGTTGAAAAAAAAAACCTCTTTGGATGGAAGTGTTTGGGGTTTTGACAGAAAAATAGATTGTTGCTTACACAAATCCCTAGAGGAATATATTTTGAATCAGTTTGTTTTACAAAAATGTTCAGAAATGCATTTTCTCTTGTTAATTTATGCGTTTTCATTTTATATTATTGTACTACTATCACATTATAGCATGAAAAATCGTTTAAATCTGTTTTCATTTTAATTTTCAAACCCTTAAGTACATTTGCTACATAGTAGTGAGTAAATGCTAAATTGCTGGAAAATCCTTTTGTTATAACACAGCAGAGAATCTTCACGCTTCCAAAAGTGTGAAATATTTCATGTGCCATGAAGTTACTGATGACCTTAATGATTTTAAAATATAAAATAAGAATCACCATCTCCATTGTCAATCACAGTGTGTTGCTAGCAATAGATGTGTGTATACTGCTGGCAGTGCTTGCTGTCAGATGTTGCTGATGACCTGTAAGACTAGTAAAAAATCCAAAAAGTTGCAAACCAGCATTTTAAAATTACAACATTAATTCTCCGTGGAGAGAAAATACTTTAAAGTATTAGAATTTCCCACAACATGACGGAACCTGATTTACAGCCACGTCTCATATTCCAGCATTAAAACTGTTTCCTGAGGAATGGTCTTTCCCACTTAGATGTTCTAAAATGCATGCTCCAGCACAGACAAAGCTTACAGCCTTGGCTCAGTTCAGACTCAGTGACTAACATGGCTTTTGGATCCAGGGTGCACTCTGGATGCGAAGATTCCAGTCGCCTCCATTGCTTCTCTGTGTTGCACAGGGATTGCAGGAGGCTCAGTCTGGTGTCCTTGCAGATGAAGCAGGATGGGAAGATGATGTGGTACAAGCCTCTCCTTCCAGCACTCTCCATCTGCTAATGGATTCTTGGTCCATGGCACCAGAGAAGAGCTAATCCAGAGAAACTGTCCCAAGCATCTATAGTGGAGGTGCCAAGTCTTCAGTACTGTCATTAGTGCCTCTCAGTGTCCTCTAATGCGTTAATAACCTGCAGGGCAAATAGAGCCATGAAAAGCATAAAAAAAGCCATGGAGCCAACACTGAATGCAGTGATGGAACATCAGGGTGAAAGGATGAAGGTCCAAAGCTCCCTTATCTGGGCAACCCTGGGAGGGTCTAAACAGGTGACATTCCCAAACCAGGAGCTGGACTTTGATGATCCTTGTGGGTCCCTCCCAACTTAGGATATTCTAAGACTCAGTGAAACTGGGGCTGCACAGAGGTTCACTGTGGCCCCATGCCACTCTTGCTCCCGCAGCAGGAAGGTTGTGCTCCAGCTGCCCAGGCATCTAGCAACAAGTGTCACGCCACTTTGATTTGAACCACTGGAATCCCGTCATCCCTCTACTTCCCCTTGGGTGAGCCAGAGGACTGAGTTGGCAAAATGAGCCAGGGTGGCCTTTTGTTTCCTCAGAGTCTGTATTAGCAACTGTGGTATCTGTCTCATGTTTATCCCAACTTTGGGTTGCTTGAGATAGGTCCATGGTTTATGAACACTCATGGGCCTCTTTCTCATCTTACATCATTGCATAGTATCTTCCCATATGCATCCCATTTTGTTGGAAAACTTGTCCTGTTCTCTTGCAAAATAGCTTCTGTTTAGCAATGTATCTCTGCCTTCATCCTTGCGTGGAGCTGAGCAGCCCGCTTTCAGATCAGGATGGATTCCTGAAAATGCCAGTCGCACACCCCAGACTCCTTACAGTTGAACCTCGAAGACTTTAAAGAGCATTTTGGCTCTTTAAGTCTGGAGTGGGAGAAGCCTTTATCAGTGCTGCTGCTTTTGCGTGGTAGAGCAAGGGCAAAGCTGGCTCTCAGTCACCTGCCAGAGGTTTGGTTTGCTAGGCAGAGGTGTAGCCCTGGGGAATGAGCCACACGTTTGTTAGATGGGCATAGGTTAAAGAGACAAGGAAATACTCTGAACTGAACTATGGTGTTTAGAGGCCCTGGAAAGAAAGCGGTGCTTATTCCTTGGGGATGAGGCTGGGCAAAGCCAATGGCACAGGGTGGTGCTACTGCTCCTCCTGGATGACATGCAGGAGTATCAGCTGGAGAAGATTCTGCACATGAGGTTGCCCAGAGAAGTCACCTGGCTTTGGTGTGCCAAACCCCGTCTGTTGAAGTTTGGGTAGGACTGGAGTGCAGTGCTCCTGGTCCCTCTGATCATGCCATGGCACTGCCCTCCATCTTCAGACTCCTAACAAAAGCTAGACTGAAAAATGAAACTAAACATTGCTGCAGGCATTGCAATATGTTCTTAGAGTGGTTGTAAGTGAACCTCCTTTTCCTGAAGGTCTCCATAACAGCCATGAAGAAAACCAGCTTCAAACTAAGGCTCCTCCAGAGGCTAATAGATGGCACTGAATAGCACTCATAGAAGCCAATTGGACTACTTGTTCAAATGACTAAAAAAAAATACTATCAAAGCCAAATCGTATGTAAATAATATCCTTCAAAGTCTGCTGAACACATCTTCTAGGCACAGAGCGCTAACATTTTAATTACCAAAATATAAAAATACTCACTGCAAAAGCCCAAGAGTCCAAAGTTTTTGGATTAAGTCCATAAAAATAAACATATTAGGTTAAAAATTGTAGAAGGCTTTAAATAATGTATTAAATATATTTTGTGGGTTTTGTGCATTAGAATGGCTCCAGTTGGTGTTGTCACACCTTTTGCAGCAGTGCTGGTGGAGACACTTTTTATTAAAAAAAGAAATGTTCTTGTACTCTCTTGATTCTTAGAGGTCTTTGTGAAAAGCACAAATATAGTGAGATACAAGAAAGCATATTATAGTTTAGCAGCAATGCAGAAACTACAGTTAATGAATTATTTTGCTTGCCGTGACCTGTAAATGAGACATGCTACCTTAGCTAGATCTTGATCAGCTTCCTTTTGAATCAGCAGTCCATTCTAGAGTTACTGACTAAAGAGGAATGAATACCATGTGCTCCCAGCATTTAAACAAACTAGCTCACTAGAATAAACCTTCATAAATATTTTTGAAGGTCAGGGCGGTCTTTTCACAGGAAAAACAAGATAATTGATCCAAATTGCATATTACTGGAATGATAAAGTAAATCTTCGCATTCACCTTTGTGCTAATGAAAGGGCTTGAATGAACAGGGTATTCAAAACTTTACACATTTTTTAGTAATTAATTTCTACAATCTGTTAAATGGTTGGGGTTGTTTTTGATGCTAACATTCTCAAAACTTACTTTGTGAAAAGATTGCTGGTTAATGGTGAAGCTGTAGCATTAACTATATCCTTTATGTCTACAAATACCTTCTATTTTAAAGAAATAAAAGCTGTATTAGAGGGCAAAATAGTCACCAACTGCCATCAGAATGTCAAGAGTGACCTCATCAAAATGGTCTGCATAGCATTACATCATGCAAGTTTGCTCTCTGGACCTTAGACCTTCAGCCTCTCTGATCTCTGCTTTGCCTTGGTAGAGCCAACCAGTTGCAGATGGCTTAGTGTTTAGAAGAGGGAAGCGTGGACCGCCTGCTGTGAGCAGTGCTCTTAAGGGTGACATGAAGAAAGAACAGAACATTTAACTCAGAAATGGGGTGTCAGGGAAGACTGCATTCACATAATAAGCCGAGACGTTGGAAGTTTTAAATATCTGGTAGCTTAGTACAGGTAGATGACTCTATGACAGCAAATATTTTTCACTTTTCAGCTTAATTTTTCTTGTAAGAGAGTTTCTCTATGCCATATCACTAATCATGACAGCCCATGTCTGACAAGGTCCACATTGAACTAGTGGGTAAATTTGACTTAGGCTGTTACTGGCTAATAGTTTCCAAATCATGTTATGAAATAACCTGAAATAAACAATCTTCTCCAGCCTGACAGTTTAATATCAGCAAATGATCTTTTTCTTGTTCTAGTTTACAAGAGAAGTACAAATAAACTGGAGTAAAAATAAACTAATAATAGTTTTTAGTTATTCAGTTTCTTGCCATTGCAAATCACAGTGAGTTTGGTGGCAATTTGCACCAGAAGTCCCAGCTGACATAGGTGGGTAACAGCTAGGAGGGAGGGAGAGAGGGAAGGTGGGAGGGACCTCTGTTAGACAAGGTGGAGTATCCCAATGGAACATCCAGATAACAGCATGCTGTATTTTTCTTTCCAGTATTTTTTCCTCCAATATTAAGTGTGGCACAGTCTTAGCCTAGCTCTGGAGTATTGTAGCTGTGTGCTTGGGAGAGGAGAAAATATCACTGAAAAAACTCTGTGGCAAGTTTCCTGGGAAAGTCTGGATGCCCTTCTTCAGGAGACACACCTTAGGGGCTCAGAGACTCGCTGGTGGTTCTTCCTGCTGCAAGAGGAGGAGCCAGAGCCTCTGTGCTGCTTATGATTTTATAACATCCAGCACAGTGCAGAAATTGCTCAGCATGACTCCGAAAGACAAGAAGAGGGAAACCTGAAAAGACTCTGTTTTAGGAACCTAGGGAAAAGGCAGTGATTCCAGAAATGTTTAACAGAAAAGTGAGAGTATAAAGACACCATCATTAACATGGCTTGAAAGACAGGATGTTAATGCAGCTGAAAGCTCTTGCTGGTTGGACCTGCCAGGACATCCCCAGCTACACGGGTGTATCAGCAGCCGGAGGGGCTTTGACTCTGTTGACGTAGGTAGGTATAATCAGGAGGAGAAAGTGGAGGCAAGGCACAGGAGGGATGGAGACCAAGAGACAGAAAAAGAAAGGGGGGAGAGAGAGAGGAAAGAAAGGACAGAGAGAAAAGGGAAATGGAGAAAGAGAGAAAATGTGGGGGGAGAAGAAGAGAAATGGGAAGGCGAGCAAGCGAGACTATTTCTATAATTACTGTGGATTGGCTCGGATTAAGGGCAACTAGCTATCTTTTGGTTTTTGCTTTTTATATAACAACTAATCTCCTTCTAATCAGTTATTATTAAATTATATTCCATTTTTAATTCATTCACAGATCATTGGTGGCACAATTCGGACATCTGGACAGATAATTGAATAGAGATAATTTATGTAAATGAGGAACAGTTGTGTACAAAGGTGGGGGAGGGGAGATTTTAGCTCCCAAGGCCGGTGACCTAATGAGGAGTCTCCAAAAGCTGCCTTTGCTCCCTGGGTGGACTCAGGTGTGAGGGGGGAAGCTGGGAATATTTGGGTATTGTGTGTTGGATATTAACACACATACAAGAGGCCATCAAGCCCAAGCTGACTCATTTACCCGGGGGACTAACCTGTATTGAACATCGTTTCTCCCAAGGCCGAAAACAGTAGGCAAATCAGCATCTGGAGATGCCCCTTGCCTCCCAGGAAGAGGCTGTTCTAACCCAGATTTTTTCATGCCCCTTATTTACAGTATGATGTGCCAGTGCTGCGCTAACCTGTTTGTAGGGCTGGGGCAGCAGGGAAGGAGCTACTCCATGTCAGAACACCAGCTCGCTGCCAAGCCTAGTACCTTGTGCAGGCCTGATTGGAACCACAGGGACTATTTCTTACTCCTCAAAAGTGCCTCTCTGATCTTTGATAGATGTGGTCTAATCTCTCACTGCTTGTCCCAAACTCTGAATTTTGGAACCAGGACAAACTTATGTAAGTAGACTTCAAAGAGAGCTTCCATGATCAAAGGCAGTAGCCAAGCACCACAGAGGAACTGCACTAAAGCATTGTGTTAGCAACAGTGTGAAAAAACTGCCCCAAAATTCTGGCTTATTGTCATCTACATAGGAATTATCAGAATGGGCAAATGGACATTTGAAGTCAAATATTTTCCAGAGAGAGAACACGATGTGGCAATGGGATCCATCAGATTCAGCATGAATACCAGTGGGGTAGGGAGTCTACATTGGGCATGTTCTTATTCTAGCCAGAGGACTCTGATCAATAGGCTCAATAGAGCCTAGGACACGGTTTGTCTTGTCTTGAAAGAGGTGTCCACACTGGATTAGGAGAATTGCATATCAATTGACTTTATTGATGAGATAGATATTGACTACAGAAGTAGCCCATGACTAGCTTGGGTGTGGGCATCTAAAGTTAAGCAAGATGGATCCCACTGTAAGGGAGATGAGGTATTATTCTACTTTTGCAGGAATGGAACAGCACAAAAGCATATTCCTCTGCCTCAGAACAAGGGTGAAGATTAAAATGAAGTTCTTGTTCTGGGCTGTGGTTGTATTATTTTTCTACTGCATTTGGATGCCACAGAGCTAGGTGCTGAAGAAAGAAGTATGATAGATAAATTTATCTTCCAATGGGGGAAAGAATGCTAGACTCAATTGCTATAGCAAAAATTTAATTTCCATCACTCTATCATAACAGGAGGAATTTTGCTGTGCATACGGAATGTCTTAGTATTATGGGACTGTTGGAGGAAGGGAACTCCACAGATGCATTCAGCCTGTGGAAAGACTACTGGCAAGATTTGTTTGTCAAAATAAATTCAAGTTGAATTGCTAAGGATACAATGCAAATGAAATTAAACTGGTTCAAGTGACCTGCTTGCCTAGTGTCAGAAATACACTGGGTTTGTTCAGCTCTGCAGGGGTATTTTTTTTTATTTAAAAATTCCCTTTTCAGGTCTGTTCTTGAGGTTCTAATTAGCAAAATGTGAAATTGCCATTGGAAAAAAGATTGTGAATTTTCAGATAAGAGTTATCAATGATAATGAGAATGCAGCCATATGACCGTAAATAATTGTCTCTGAATGCAACCATGAAGCTGGGAAAAAAGTTCTCAATCAAGGAGTGTTTAAATCTGCCCTTCTTCAAGTCTCCATAAATAATGGAGAACACAGACCAAGCTGCCATTTGCATGATATTGAGTGGGAAGAATTTGTGCCCACAAGGCTAAGAGAACCAGTCCTGCAGTGTAAAGAACATAGGCAGGAGTCAACTCAGGGTCAGCTCAGGGAGTCAATTGTCACAGGGGTAAAATCCCAAAGCCAAAAACATGTCTCAGAGACAGACAGCAGGACAGTGAGAACAGGTGGAAATCATTGTTTGGTATGATCAGAATGTACATGGGCAATATGTCAAAGCTCTAAAAAGGATTGAGACAGCTCCATGTTCAGAAGCATGACATTGTGGAGCAGTCCATTGATGCTATATTTCTCTAGTGTTAACTCATCTGTGCAGTTTTTCATTTTTGATTTTTTTAAGGAAATACTGATAAACAAAATGAAGTGTAGAAAGAAGTAAGAAAATGCGTGGGAACGTGTGGGTTTGGCCTGTGAGCCGTGCATGGATGTGTCTAACTTAAGTGATAACTAAAGGGAGAGGAGTAGTAATCCCTCAGCTACCAGGAAGGTACAAAATCTGATGAGGCAGATTAAAGATTTGGGCTATCAGTAGTAACAGTAGTCACTAAGTGAGAGGCAGATCACCTTTATCACAGGATAAAGGTGAGCACTGAGAGGGAATGGGTAACATTAAAATGTAGGCATTTTGCCAGAGCAACTGGTAGGACTGGGGGAGCTCTGTTATGGGGAACATTTATTAGATGTTTTCACTCTCATGCACTTGCCTTCTTACTGGTGGTAGCCACCAGTGTCAGACACAGGAACTGTGCAATGCTGCTGACTACTTGCTATTGACTATCCTGATGCTTGACTCACATAAACCCCAGTGAAGGTAGGAAACTACTACATCATGTAACATGTTCTGTCCCAAGCCTTCTCACGTGCATATCCATCCTCTTTGACATATTTTCTGACAATCTTCTGTACATTCTGTCTTTCCTGATACTGCTCTTCCTTAAACATACTGGGGACTGCTACATGTCTTTGGGTTTCAAACCAGTTTTCCTTGTGACCATTAAACTAGTTTGGTATAATATAGTCTGTTAAGACGGGACTATTGCATTTCTTTGTTTGTTTTAATCATACCTTACAATATTCAGCCCTCCTTTCTGTTATAGGGGAAAAGCTTCTTAAGAAAGGGAGCACTGCTGTATGTCCTAAACTTACCCAGTCTGGGATAGTCTATTTCCTCTGCAAACTTATTCAGTAGCCAAACCTCCTTGGCAGTTATTTCCATTTCATCTCCAGTTTTCCTCACTTCATCATGGACTTAATCAGCTGCATTTTCCTGAAGGAGCAGGTGGGCTGTGATAAAAATGCAGATTCAGACATAACTGACTCTGAGGGTGCTTTGAAGACCGGAGCTAATATCTTGGCTTGGCAGAGAATGCAACATGAAAATCACCATGACATCTAGAACACAATGGTGAGTTGCTCATAGTGACCAAAAAGAAGATTGATCCTGGGAATGTGTTCACCTTTAATCCCAGATACAGTGAATTTAAGTCCAAGGTCCATCTGGCCAAGGAACCATAACCATGATTCTCTCATGGTCTGTCTATAATCTCAAATGAAGGGGTTTGTGCTCTTCAGACAGACAAAGGTGTGTGGAGCATCAAGTGTGTTATGAGGGTATGATACAAGCATCCTGGTTTCTATCAGACATAGTGTTGCCAACAGGACCAAGGAAGTGATTGTCCCCCTGCACTTGGCATTGGTGAGGCCACCCCTTGAATCCTGTGTTCAGTTTTGGGCCCATCACTACAAGAAAGACACTGAGATGCTGGAGCGTGTCCAGAGAAGGGCAACAGAACTGGTGAAAGGTCTGGATCACAAATCTTATGAGGGGCAGCTCAGGGAGCTGGGGTTGTTTAGCCTGGAGGAAAGGAGTCTAAGGGGGACCTTTTTGCTCTCTACAGCTACCTGAGAGGAGGTTGTAGAGGTGGGAGTTGGTCTCTTCTCCCAAGTAACAAGGAATAGGACGGGGGGAAATGGCCCCATGTTGTGACAGGGGAGGTTAGATGGGATATTAGGAAAAATTTCTTCACAGGAAGGCTTGTCAAGCACTGGAACAGGCCGCTCAGAGAATTGGTTAAGTCACCATCCCTGGAGGTATTTATAAGACATGTGGCACTCAGGGACATAGTTTCGTGGTGGACTTGGCAGAAGTGAGTTAATGGTTGGACTCAACAATTTTAAAGGCCTTGTCCAACCTAAATAGTTCTATGATTCTGTTCTATGAACAAGAATGCATAGGGCCAAGAAAAAGAGGTGACAGAGGACAATCAGGGCAATCATAGAGACTGAAAATATCTGGGAATGAAGAGAAGGGGTCAAGGAAAATATTTCCAGCCTTTACTTGAAATTCCATTATTTGGTGTGGATACTTGTGCCTGCCTAATACATTTGCAACCTCCCTAGATTTCCCCAAGGAAATGTTGCAGAAATGGATACTTCTATTGAGGTGTACAGACAGTTTATTGTAAGTCTTCAAGCCATTGCTTTCCGAGTAGGGAGGAGCAGCACCAGCAGACAGGTTGGTTACCTGGTGGTGATAGGGAGGCCCTCACCACTCATAATTCTCACAGCAATGCTCAGCCAGTCACAGGCTCTCATGGCAGCGGGCTGGGTGGCGCGCCCCTGCCCTTTTCCTTTAGCCAGATCCCAGAAGATGGTAAGGGCTAATACTTTGTCCATGTCCAGTGTTCAGTCATCTTTCAGGTCTCCATCCTGTCATCATTCCTGGTTAATGAGAATACATTGGGGTGCGAGTAAGGAGAGCAGTGATGTGTTCAGTGAATCAGTGGCACTTCCTCATACTCCTAATGTCTAACCCAGACCTTTCTTGCTATTTCCTGTGCCATGGGCACAGAGGGCAGATTTTTTCCTTTGCCCTATAGAATTTTTGTGCCCGGGGATTTTATTTTATCCTCTTTCTGTCTTCCCTTATCAAGTTATGTAACACCTCTTCTTTCAGGTTTTTCTTGCAGGGCATGTCTCACACCTGTGATCATTCACACCGCCCTCCATTAGACAATCTCCACTTTGCTGCCTAGCAAATTGTTTTCTAACTCCTGTATATGCATTTCATTTTTTCTGCATCACTGAGATTCTTTTGCATGCCTTCTTACTGACTTGCTTCTACTTTTTTTCAACCATGTTCCCAAATTGCCAAGATGATTTTGAATGCCAAGTCTGTCCTTCAGTGTACTTAAGGTGCCTTCCAGGTCTTCTGCGCCTTCTGTGTCTTCCTGATGTGCCCACTCCCTCTTTTGTCCTCCATGTTGTTAATTCAGACAATGAGCAGAACCAGATCCAGAATAGATCTTTGTGGAGCTATTCTCAATACATCCTTTATTTTGGTATTAAACCACCGAGGACTATTTGCTGAGCACAGTTTTTCAACTAATTTTTCATCTATCTAACAGTGGTTTCTGCTAATTTACATTTCCCTAGTTTACTCATAAGGATAGCTTTTGAAATGAAGCCTAGACAGCTTATGGAAGTAAAGATACACAACATCTTCTGTTCCTTCCTTATCTACAAGACCTGTTGCCTTGCAACAACAAAAAATTAGATTGTCTGGAAAAGACTGCTCTTTAACAAATCAACACTGAATACAATTGATTGTCTCATTTTGCTTTTGATACTTAGAGATAACTTGATGATTTATTCCAGAATTTTAATGGGAAAGGAAATTAAGCTGATTTGTCCATAACTACCCATTGCCCTTTCCTTCACTTTTTAAAGAGCAATACCTGTGATTTTCCTGTACTCTACCACATCTCTACAGGTTCTGGAAGACAGTCACTACTGACTCTGAGAATGTTGTAGCCAAATCTCTAAGTACCTTCAATGAAGCTCATTACGCCCAATAAATCCGAATGCATCTAACTCAATAACATTACCTCTATCATACCCTTTCCTTATTCTATGCCAGATCTTACCTCTTTATCACTGTTATTAGTTTCTCTAATATTATCCTCTGTCAATAATTTGCACTCCCTGTTGAGCAGTGATCCAATATTTTGTTTAGTCTTCTTCTTGCTCCTAATGAATTTACAGGATGATTTCTCGTTCCCTTTCATTATCCTGCTTCTTACAAACTTATTTTATGCTTAGCCTTTTTGATTATATTCCTGCTTGCCTCTGCTATTCTTCCATATGCACCTTTTGTGCTCCAAACTACTGTTTATCTTCTGCATCCTTCCTTCACAGGTACGAGGTCAACAGTGAATTTGTGAATTGACCAGGTTGTTTTAAAAATATTTTTTTCCTATCTTGCCATGAGACTGCTCCTCCTGGAGCAGAGGAGGGTGAGTTGACTCAGAGAAATAAGGCTGGTGTATCATGACTTTGCTCCAGTTGAAGAAGAAGGTTAAGGAGCAGGTTGCAGGATGACAATCGGATTAGGAGATGCCAGAGGCAGGGAAATGCAGGAGACCTCTTTTCCCCACAGTTGTTTGTTGTAAAAGCAATTATTTTGAGCATTATTAAAGATCATAACCATAGCTCTACTGACATTTTTGTGAAGGCAGTCTAGGCTGCATCCTTGGATTCTGCAGCCTGAGGTGTTATCCTGCTTGTCCAGCCTGGGTACAGGTGGTTGGCCTCATCCTCAGTCCACTAACAGTGCCAGGAGTGGGCACATTGAGGAAGGGTGGAAGAGCACAGGGCTGTGCTGCAGGGAGACCCTGCACTGCAGAACACCCAGGGACAATACTAAGGCTCTGATGTGCCCCCACAGTGGGGCCGTGTCACCTCTCAACTACTCCACCACCAAGCCCCCGCTTACAACACCAAACTCTCCTCCAGCATCCTGCCTCAACAAAGCCACTGAGAGGCTGAGTTCATGGGCAGAGGGCTTGGGGGAATGCCAGGGTGAGGTCCTTGTCAGTGCTCCGTCATATCACCTAGCCAGTGCTGCCCCATGCACATGTATTCTCCAGCATCCAGTGTCAATGACCTTGCTCTTTTATACTCCCCATTTTGCCCTGACAACAGGTCCTCCCCTTCCTCCTCCTCCTGCTGTCCTGGGCTCTGCAGACAGCTCCCCTCCCTGTGCTCCTCATTAACACCCCTCCTAACCGGCAGGAGCAGACACCACCAGCAGCTCCTTTCCCCTCCAATCCCCTCCCCTTCCCTTCCATAATCTATCTAAATATTAAAATGAGTTTGTCCCTGATTTACATGCGTAAGAAGGGATGTAATAATGAGGACGTAGATTAGAAGATTTAGCACAATCGTTTGTGTAGATTGTGTCCCATCAAAGGGCAGCTCTGACAAGCCGAGATTAAGGAGCAAACAGCTGCCGCTGGAATTCAGTCCATTTGTTTGTTTGCTGTTTTCTCTCTTGACTCCAGCAAACAGTCTCATTAACATGCAAGTGATTTGCCCCTTAAGCCTTTTCCTGTTTATTATTGGGGGAGTTGCTGACGAGGGCTTTGTAGAGTCCCTGGCCCAGTTCTGAGAGATCGACATGCAAATCAAGATTAAAATGAGAAGTAATTAAAAACAAAGAAGGGGCCATGACACCTTGGTCCCCTCTTCCCTTTGAGGGGTCTTAAAGTTAGGGCACTGGGAGGAGGTGTGGGGTGGGGGGAAACAGAGTGCTGCCCACCCATGCCTATGTGGCCCTGACCAACCCTCTTGGTTGTGGTGCAGAGCTCTCCCTTTCTCCTCTTCTCCTCCACTCCCTCTGCCTCCCCCCTCCTCAAAATGTCTGTCTGTCTGCTAAACTCATTTGCAGCCTTGGCTTCACCGGCCTCGTTTGCAGCACCTTCCATGTGGTCCCTGCCTGGTGCCCGCCACAGGCTCGGCACACTGGGCAGCACATCCCGCACCACTGCTGGCTCGCTGTGCACAACCCCTAGCCCAGGGCCATCCGTGCCCTCTGCTCCTTATCGGTGGTGTCCCCATCCAGCATCATGACCCTTCCAACAGACCCTGCAGCTTTCTCAGCATCCACGGGGGTGAGGGACTGAGACACGCAGGGATCTTGCAGTGACCATGCTCACGGGCACAGATACTGATACACTGAGGGCTCCTCATACAAGGGTGTCCTGAAGCCACAGGGGTTGTGGAGGCTAGCTCAGGTCACTGGAGCAGCACTGGGAACAAACCTGCACGGTGTCTGTCTTCTGGTAGCACCCAGATCCAGGTGGTGAACACACTGCCGGGTGAGAGTGCAGTGTGCTCGTCTGCCAGCTCCCTGGGTCCGGCACACCCTGTCTGCAGCGGGCTGGGGATGACAACTGTGAGGAAAGGCACGAAGGATTTCTTGGGCTGAGAGAGAGAGCGAGAGAGAGACTGTCACATAAATTCCCTGCAAAGCAAGCAGCCCTTTCTCTTCATTTATCAGAGTGCTTGCTTTATTGCCTGCAAGACAAGTAAAAATATAATGAAGCCTAGAAACTTGCTCTGGGAAGCAGCAATGGTTATTCAGTGTGTGTCTACACAGACAAGCGGGCATGGAGGTGGGTTTGCTCTGGCCAGAAGCTGACTCCTGCCTGGCAGCATGGGCTGTGCTGGAGCATCTCCACACCCAGCCTCCTGTCTTGGTCACCCTCAAGGCTGCTGGCTTGGGCACAGCAGCTCCTGGATCCAAGGTGGTTCCTGCCTGGGTTCACAGCATGCTTGCACCTTGTTAAACAAGACTTGCACGCGTACATGCACGCACAGTTACAAAATTTGTGACTTTACTTGAGTCCTGGTGTTGATGGCTGCTGCGCACACTGCCATGGAGCCCAGGGCCAGCAGGAGCTGAGGACAGGCAGCCTGCACTAGGCCAGTCCAAAAACCCCTGGCCCAGAGGGCTGGCTGTTGTTTTCAGTGGTTACCCGGTGTCCCTGAAGTTAGTTTCACATGTGACTGGGGAGAGACTGCAACACTGCAGATACATGACTGCAGATTGCATTGTAATGAACACACGTAGGAGGATCATGATGCCTGTTGTAAGTGCTTTCTAATCCAAGTGCTTTACTTTTTGAATCATGGCATAGAGCTGCACAGTGGGTTGGTCAGGAAGAGCTCACTCTTCCACTTGCTCCAGTCAGTTATTAAGTCCAAAGAAGCTCATGGCTTTTGTAGGAACAACTGTTTAGAGCAACAGCCTTTTCCTCAAACTATTTCTGCTACTTGCCAGGGCACTGCAGCAAGGAACAACCAAACCAAAACATCACCAGCCTCAGTGTTACAGCACTGCACAAAATAAATGAGGTGGCAGCCATGATCCTTGCAAACACCCAGTATCGTGTACAGACAGAATGATAGGCAGGTGATTGTGAATTCCCTGCTCTTGTTTCAAACTCAGTGGTCAAAATAATTAATGAAATAGTTATAACTTTTGCTTTTTCAAATTCAGAGAATAGCACAGCTTCATTGCTTATCCAGCTTTTTTGCATATTTGTTATGACACTGCCAAGGAGGAGAAGAGCATTTTCCCAGGTGAAACACAACCTGCAGGACAGCATAGTCTTGTACAGATGGAGTGGCCAGTAAAATTTAAACAATGTCAGGGATAGGAATAGATATCTTTTTCTGTCTTGTACTTGAATAGTCACTGGATTCCTCTGATCTACTCCAACCCTGCCTCTGTACCCCTCTCCAAGAAGTACCTCCCCAGCCAGCAGCTGTGCTCCAGGTGTGCTCCCTTAAGAGATGGCCATGTGCAGTCCCAGCCAGGCCCCTGGCTTCCCCAGCAAGGCAGCACTCAGCTGCACAGTGCCTTGCACACTCACTCACCATGCAGTGCCATCGCAGGGAGTTCTCCAGGCACCAGCAGCAGCGCCCTACCAACAGTAACACTGCCTCTCTCAGCATGATTTTTTTTTATATGTAACAACTCAGCCCTTGTTGTAATTGATTTTCAGTGGATCACTGAAAGCTGCTCCATCAGCCTAGGCCTAACAGATTTCTACTGCCTGCTTCTCTGTTGTTTTGGTGTTTTTTTTTTTAATTTCCTCAAAGATAGAGTTGTGGTTTATAATGGGATAAGGATCCCAAAGAGTAGGACCAGTCCTTCAGCCAAAGGAAGACATGTGACGGAGAGAGGGGTCTGGAAGAAAAATACTTGTAAATGAGGGAAGTGAGGATACCAAAGTTGTTCCTGATTCGCTCAAAGAAAAGAATTTTTTCCCAAGATGGTCTAGAGATCACCCTGAGATAGCAGGTGCAGGAGAAGCTCTGGAAAATGGTGGCTTTGTCAAGAGGACAGAGGGGACACTGAGTCCCCCAGCATCTCATGGGCTCCTGCACTATGTATGCAGAGGGGTCCCTGCCCAAACTTCCCGCTGCAATAATAAGTGCTTGACTGAGAACAGGGCAGCACAAAAAAAAGAGGAGCCTCGTGGTGCCAGCTGCAGCGTGTGCCACCACGTGAGCAGGGAAGGTGGGGGAGTCTCTAATCCCTCAGGGCCGGGCCAGTTGCCAGGATCCGGCTAGTTCCCCAGCATGGCAACTCTGCAGCCTCCCTCTCACCAGCCCATGACACCCTTTGCAGGGCAGGGGCTGCCTGCAGCCTCTCTTGTTGGACCTTGTGCTCTAATTAGCTGCAGGCATAAATTGCCAAGTTTTATGTGCATCTTCTTTTGAGAGGGCCAGGAGGCTTTTGTGACTTACATAGACACTTAGCAGGGTCAAGAGGGAATGTTGCATCTCCTAACTTGTCCCTCTGATTGCTGGTCGTTTCATGCACCAACTTTGCCAGACCTGTGCTGGGCTATTGCTTTTCCTCTCTGAGTAAGGGGCTTTTAATCAAAGCCACTCCAATGCAGGAAGCTTCTCTCTTCAGAGCCAAGATATCCAACTCACCCTCCACAGCATCCTTCTTCTCTTGACTATGATTATTGTTGCATTACTATTGCTATTATGTCATAAATTGACGTCTTGTGTTCCTGTTTGTTATCTGGGGATTCTGCTCTAATCTTGACAATCGCTAATGCAGTGTAAATCCAGCGTGCTGGGTGATAATCTGGCTACATAAAAAAAAATACTTTCTAGGCATAATCAAAACCTTTCACTTTAATATTGAGCACAATACTTTTACCATGAAATTGCATTTCCCCAGCTCTTCTTCTCCACAACTCAGAAGGATGCCGTGCTCTGTCTGCCTTTAGATAGAGCCGGTGCTCAGTGGGCAGGGTGCAGGATCCAGCCTCCAGCACGCTGCAGAGCAGCTCTGGTCCTGTGCTCCGGGCACTTCCAAAAGCTGGCAGGAGCCCTGCTCCCCCGCCAGCCTCGGCAGGGGATGCCTCCCCTCACCAAGCGCTCGAGAGGATGGATAGGGGCTTTTTTCGGGTTAATTACACAAAAAAAATTAATTCAATATGACTCGGTTTTATAGGTAGTAATGAAAGCCACTGAAACCCTTCTTTCTACCTACGTGTATCTTCCCGTTGCAGTGGGTGTGCTCAGAACCGAGAGGGCCCGGGTCCGCGGGCAGGGGGTGTCCCAGCCCTCTTCGAGGGAGACCCTGGCAGAGAGGGGATGCAGCAGCCACGGCAAAGCAGGGGGCGAAACTGGGGAGGGTGCGGGCAGGGCGCGGTGTGGGGACGCTCGGCAAAAAGAAACGCGCCATGAGCGCGGGGAGGGCTCTGTGCCGGGCAGGACAGGCAGGACACGGCCCCGGTGCCCGTCCCGGGACCCGCAGCCCGGCTGTCGGGGCGGGCGCCCCGGTGTCGGTGGCGCGGCGGCCGGGAATGCGCCGCTGATCCTAACCAAGTTTGCCAGCCATGCTTTTCTCAGGGCTCCCGCACAATGGCCCGTTTTCTGCCCACCTGCCGATTATGCTTAATTAGGCGAGGAGTTGATTAATTTGAGGTAATTGACAGCTAATTACAGGCCTGAGGGCTCATTAACTTGACGTCCTGTCTGAGGGAATCAGCTGGAGCAGGTCAGGTGATGTGCGGCCCCGCTCTGGTGCCCGCTTGCCGCACGCTCACCTGGGCTGCCCAGGACGGGGACGAGCGGGGATGCGGCGATGCGGGGATGTTGGGATGCTGGGGCAGCGGCTGCGGGGCCGAGGAAGGACAGACACCCCCAGATGGGATGCGGCAGGGCAGGAGGGCTCCCCATGGTGATAAAGCAGGCTCCGGGAGGAGAGGGGCTTTGAAGGTTGGTGTTGGGGTGGGGGCTCGAAGAGAAAACAGCGAAGCATGCAGGTACGAGGGGAGAGGGATGGGGGTGGGGTGAGGACTCCCAAGGCTGCAGCTTCCTGTAGGCTTGACCAGCAGCAGCCCCCGTGCCCACAGCCCCAGCAGGGAGGTGGTTGTGGCCGAGGGATGCCACAGGTCCATCACCACAAGAGGAGCCCAGGGCGGCTGCCAGCACGCTGCAAGCACCCATGCTTGCTGTACAGCAGGTCACTGCAAGGCATCGTTAGTCACTTCATATTTATATCAGGCAATACAACTACAGATTGAAAACAGGGAATCTTTTTTTCAGTAAGACTTTTCTCAGTTGCTCTTTACTTCATGCACATAATAGGACAGCAAGAAAACTGTTTACCTAACATCTTATTGATCTCACTCCATGGAAAATTTGGGCATTTCTTCTGGATTTACAAATGTATCCTTATTTCACCTTTCTGGAATTGGCATGATCCCTGCATAGAGAGAGGCTAAATGACATAACCAAGGTTACACTGAAAATCTAGGAGCCCAATCCAGCTTTTTGAGCCCTAAGCCCAAGATTGTGATTGTAAAACCATCTTCACCACTTTTCTTAATCACAAGGTGGGTTACCTGAAGATGACTGACACCTGCCAGAGGTATGACCTTGTGGCCACTCACCTTATGGACAGACAGCTCACAGGTCTGGGATGATCCTGGCAATGCTGAGGAGAGGGGCAGAGGATGCCTTTTTAAAAGGCTACTGTCTAATTTTGTCAGACAAGATGTGGCTGGAGAAATGTGTTTGAAAGGTCATGAAGGTTTGTGATGGCTTCTTGTTGCTGTGTGAGTGCTCAGCACCCTTAGACTCCATCTCATCTTCTGAAAGTCTTGCTCCAGACATGGTACATCATGGGATATAATGGCTGATTATTAAACCTGGATCAGGATTCAGTGGTAAGGAAGTACAGAAAATGGCAGAGAGGAGGAAAGAGAAGTAGGTCATACTGGTGAGCAGAATGACTGTGGGACACTAATAGCTGGACTGTCTGAGCAGCCAGAGGCTTCATACCAAGGTACTTGGTCCTGCTACAGGCAATAAAATCGAAGGAACAGGATCTACTGGCAAAATTGCAGACATCTCTTCCTCTGTTTGCATATGGAAGTCTAGTGAAAATCAAAAAAATCATCATAAATCACAGTTTGACTTGACCACCGGAGCTCTTCAGCCAGAGGAAGCTTCATTGCAACTGGAGCCTTCTCAGACACTTCCCTTCTCCCATTGGCATTATCCCTCTGCCTTATTTTGGCCACACTTTGCCTCTGGCTCCTCTGAAAGTGCTGTGCCATCCTCACATTCTTGGTGTGATCAGAAAGGATGAAAAATACAAGTGTCTCATCTGCATATTGCTGACAGTGGCTTTTAGAAACCTGACTAAACAACTTGCTTTGATATCCTGCTATTGCATTCCACGGGTAACTTATACACTGCCCTTTATCCCTTTGAAATGTACTGGTGCTTCATTTTTTTAAGCTCTTGTTTAAATTTCATGAAGTTGGGTAAAGCTGACTGGTCTGTATGGCAGTCATTATTTAATACCCTTCTCCCATTTGTTGTTCCTTCTTTCTACTCTAAACACACCCAGCCTGGGTGATGATTCATGATATGGAGGCCAAATGGACCCATGTGATGAATAAATTTTGCTCACTTGCTCAGAACCTCTCCTGTGTCTGTCTCTTTCAGGAGAAGGTGTCCATAATTTAAGTTGCATTTGAGAGAAGAACACCCCAACAACTTTTATAGTGGCATTTATCATTTAGAACCTGGGAGAGGAGTTACTTGGAGGAGCCCAGACAGGTAGTTTCTTCTTCCTCTCTCTAAATCCATTGTTGAAATTGGCTAAACCTTGGCAATTTCTCATCCTGACTATTACAAGGCTGTTGCCTTCTAGTGTAAATACAAAGACTACATTGGTGTAGTGGTATTAAGCATTAGGTATAGAAATGGGCTACCTAGACATGAATTTCTTCATCTTTCCTGTGTTGACACAGATTTCATCAATAGTGCCTGAGATTCTCATAAACAGGGGTACATTTAACTATGTACGTTTTCTATGAGCTCACTTAATGTTATCATCAGCTTATAGATGGAGCACTAGGACCAAATTATATAAAGTGGTCACCCACATTTAACAGGATGTCTGAGATAGATCCAGTAGGAAAAGTGCATCCTGTGTGTTTTAACTCACTGAACCTTAGCGCTCTCTCTTGCTATAGAAAGCCTCACCCACCAAGTGCCACACCGTGATGCTGAGTGCCTTTCAGAAGGAACTCTTCTAAAGTCTAAGTTTTAGGAAAACTTTCTCTTTGATATCAAATATTTGCCTGAATTCCCACAAAATCTCCAGAAGCCAGAAGGCCCACTCACTATTCTTGAAAGCGTTCCAAAAGCACACAGATGTGTTTAGGGATATGGTGGTAGAGCTGGCAGTACTGACTGGTTGTACTCAACCTTAGAGGTCTTTTCCAATCTTCATGATTCTATGGTAAATGAGTAACCCCTTCCATCTATAATGAAATTGCTGAATCTGAGCTTAGGGGGTTAGTTCTAGTAACACGAAATTTTACACAGCTCTAAAGATCTGGGTAGGCACCAACAGATATGATCCTTGAGGGAGCAGTAAGTAGCCATGCTAGGATTGTCATACTGATCTATGTATTAGGATAGCATAGGATAATTTATTTGAGGTGCTTCCTCAGAGAAATCCACCCTATATTTTGATTTAGGCTGATGTCACTTCAGCTGGGGAGATCGGTTATTGGTATATGTTCATGAAAAGTTATTGGTATTTGAATACAGGTCTCTGGGACATCCAGAATTTCATTAAATTTAGGCCAGCACCATTTTGTACTAAGTCAGTGGATGCTGGAGAAAAAAAAATTGAAAAGACACCAGTACTCAAAGAGCAGTGTATAGTACCAACAGTGTGTTTTACAGTAGTAGAACTGCAAATAATCCCTACACAAACTACACGCAAAATTTCTAAATACATTAGCAGAATGGAAATTATTGCTGCGATCACTGACAGGGCAACCTGTTTGAATTTAATTTGCTTTTTATCTCAGAATTTTTGGCTTTGGAATCCTTGGTTCTTGGGAACCCAAAAGAGAGGGGGAGGTGTCACCAAATTGTTTGTCTGAGGGATGCAACTCTACCATTTTTGGAAAACAAGCTGGACTTCCAGCAGGTTGCAGTGTTTTAGAAAGTTTCCTGATTTCAAAGAAGAGGGTAAGATATTTCCACTTCTGACCATTTCCTAAACAGTGGCAAGGATGCAGTTGCTGATACCTGTGTCAGTTTAAAATGTTGCATCAGCCATCACGTGAAGCAGTCATTTGTATCACCTGGATGAGAACTGTGCTCAGATATGGACTGGTGATATGGCCTGTTCCTTCTGTGATAGCTTTCCATTGCATTCCTCTCTGGACAGAGCTCAGGCCACTTCGGGAGGAAGAGTGTTAGATCTAAATCACTAAGATTTTCTTGACTTTTCAGCCGTTCTTCTCTTATTTGGCAGATACAAGCTGTTGTTCAGCACTAACATCCTCACACCACGTGTCCTGCCACAAATGCCTACCTCGTAGTGCATTTGCAGCTGGAGCTGTGTCTGAACTATCCACGACACTATCTGTAATCAGTGACTTTTCAAAGAGTGGCCTTCTGATTCTCCAATGTCTCCATTTAATTTGGGTACCTCTGTGAGATAATACAACAGGCTGAGAGGACTGCTCTGAGCCCCAGGAGTATGAATGGCCAGAGGGAGAGCTTCTTAGGTCTGACATTTCTGAAATACTTCCAGCTCTTTTTCTTACCTAAGAATTTCTTCTGCATCATACAGAGGGAGTGTTCACCAAAAACAAGCTCTTTCTATTGAATCTGACTCCAGAAGTAATTCTTTTCCCACATACACAGTCTGTGTGGAGTAACTCAAAGCACTGTGATGCCAAAACCAGCAGCTTGTTGAAACATTGCTTTAAAATCCATGTCATAACTAAAACATATGTATATACGCCCATGTTTGTACATCTGTATATTGGCACCTACCCTGCAGAGGCTGGATGACAACTCTCTCAAATCAATTAGAAAGCCAAATTTTAGGTCAAGATCCTGCTAAAAAGCTTCAAGAAGTTCCACAACTATCCTTAACCCATAGTTACACCATGCAGGTCTTTCTAGTTCTAACATTGAAAGAAAGGTATTTTTCAGGTGCTGCCCATGTAAGTGACAGAGCTCCCAGTCACCAGAAAACCAGCCCATATTTTAAGCTTAAATGAGATCTCAGGATCAAAACTCTAGAGTTCCAACCCAAATGTGGTACATGATGCACAAATTACTGATACACGTGCTTAACTTCATGTGCCTGAGAAGCCATTTAACAGAAGGGTGTACACAGGTGCACAGACTTTTTATATAATTTCCAGCATCTTTCACCTTACAGAGCTGTTAAGTAACAATTCTCTATCAGTATCTGGGTTTCAGAATAGAAGCCGCCTGATCAATTGCCTTGCTCAGGAGCAAGAGGGTTACTGTAATTATCTTTTTTGCAAGAAAACTAAGAACATTTACCTCATTTTAGGTTAGCAGAAGAAATAGCAATTGTGAAATTTATCATTAGTCCAAATGTATTTTTATTTTGCAGATGAATAAATGTTGAATAACTGACCCGACCTTTGTGCTAGTATTTTTCCCATTATTTCTGTAGGAGATTTATATTAAATTTTCCATTAAATGCTGGAATTTTTCAAGACATTTGACTCACCCAAATAAGAACAAACTTTATGTGTCCTGCATTTTAACATTTGGAGGTGAGAGGATAACTAAAAGCCATCAGTTTCCATGCTGTAGAATATTTCTGAACATTTGGCTTACATGAGACTGTTTATGTTCACGCACAGCAGTGCTGATCCATTGCAAACTTGTTTGAATGAAACTGAAGAGCCCCAAAGAGGACCTTATACCTAATTTGTCTGAAGATGCTGCCAGACAGTGTGAACCACAAGAATCAGACCAGCAAGTCACCAGGAGGATTAGTCTTCTGGAGTCTCTGAGAGCATTGGTTACCTTGAAAAGAGTAAGACACCAAGCGAGTTTCTCCTTCCTAGGACCCACCACTCTGTACATCCAGGCAAGGACTGCAAGTCCGGAGTGAAGAGGGAACTTTGGTAAATGTGGGACTAGCATGGGGGTATCGGATGATCTGCCATCCAACAGCAGAAGTCAGGTGCAAGTAGCAAAAGGTTTGCCTGTGCACTGCCTTCTGACCAATGCACTGACAGTACCTCCAAATCTGGAGGAGTCTGAGGAAGGAAGTATGGGGACAGCTGAGCATCTATCCATACATTCTCCCAAATAAAGGTATTTTGAAGTTGTGTAGGTGCTAGACATTAAAAGATATCAGATACTCACCCCTTCAAAGCACAGACTGTTTACTTTGGTATAGCTCCAAGCTGGAATTTACAACCAATTTAGTAGGACAGCTTCTCAGAATTTATGGAGGTTGATTATTTTGGCATTAGTTTGATGACTGATCTTCAATCTAATGTAAAGAGTAAATTAATTTAATGCTCTGATAAGATAGTGGGTTTTTTGTTAGCTTCCCTCGATAATACTTTAGCTTGCATATGTATACAAATATATATGTAGCTTATTTGGCTATTATTTTTATTTCATTTTAGTTTAAGACTTTTATGAACATTATAATAAAAAAAGCATGTACAAATGCCCTCCTGATACTTTGGTAGGCACTAACAATTGACCAGAATGGAAATTACCAGGCAAAAAGCCCAACTGCATTCACATAAGAAGTAAACGATATCCACACATTTGTTTCACTGACAGTACAAATATATATCAAATATATCATCCTCTCCCTGTACACTCAAGTTTTCGGGACATGGGCTTCTGACAAAGAGACATCTACCCACTTGCTACAAGAAAAATGACAAATGTTACTTTTTGTGTCATGGACAATGATTTTGTTAAGTTACAAAAACTAGGAAGTTGCCCAGAGATTAGAGAAAAGGAATTGTGCTCTTGATCATTAAAATAAAAAAAAAAATTTAGAGTTCTCAGGAATATCTATTGCCAGTAAGATAATAGAATTTTAAAAATAGGGGAAAAAAACCACTAACCACCTAGAGATCAGACAAGCATCAGTACTGGGGATTTCTAAAGGACAAATTGTGCTGGAGAAACCTGATTGCTTTTTAAAATAGAATTACAAAATTAGTGGATGAAGGGAACACAATGGATTTGATACATTCAGATTTTAGTAAAGATTTGATACATAAATCCTACTCAAAATTAATGCAAATGGGTTTGGCTACACCACTAGATGGAATAAAAAATTGGCTGGAGACCCACAAATAAAGGATAATGATGCATAAAAAGGTATTGTGTTGGAGGGAGAGGTCTCCCTCCCAGAGATCAGCAGTCGGTTCTGTCCTATTTAACACCTCTTGACATGAGGAAATCAGGAAATTTTGTTAAGAGAGTGAAATATGGAAGGACATGTGTGATAGACCAGCTGAAAATAAAATGGGATCCCAGCAAAAATACAAGAATTGTCCAAACCACAGTATAGTAAGGAGGAGGTCCCTAGAAAACACCAGATGAGAATCCGGTTTCTGCAGCAGAAACCGAGATGGGAATCTGCAGTGTAGGACAGCAGAAAACCTGCTGTAGAATTTGAGTAATAAAGCTGCAATTCACCCCATATGGAGGCTTTTGCAGTATCTGTGTCCCACATATGCTTTCAGTGGGGTTCCAACCAGGTTTTGATGGTGTAGGTAGTAGGGGAGCTCCTGGAGTCTCTCTTGTCACATGCTGGAGACAAAACTGCTGTAAGAGATTTTTCTCCCCAGAAACAACCAGTACAGACACTCACAGTGAAGTTGGCCTGATTTGGGGGGAGTGCTTTAAATAGATCCTTGTTCATCTTTTAAAAAATGTAAAACCCGGAAAGGAAATGGCAATAAAGCAAATTAAATGCATTAACAGCAGACATAAATCCCCATTTTCCTAATGTTTTGCCATTCTCTATCACTTACTCTGTCCATTTGCAATTTCAGCTATTACCCTTCTAAACTTAGCCTCCATCCACAGGTGTACATGGGTGCCTCAATGACTTTGAACCTGTAGGCCAATTTCAGACAACTTTCCAGAGGGTAGATAATACATTTCTGTATATTTTGTTACGCTAGTTGACTGACCAAGAAAGAAATCCAATGACTGCCCTCACTGAAGTGTGAGCATACCCTTTGTGTGCCATCAGAAAATGCCACAGTCTGGTGCAGTCTGGAGAGACATATCCACAAGGAAAACCATTCTGGTTCCACTGCTCATGGAACTTCTGCTTTTCTCTGACCTCATTCTTTCCTAAAACCACTACTGGTTCTTATTTGTTCCCCTTGTGTTTTGATTTTTTTCACTATTTTTCTTCTTATATTGCATTTGTAACTGTCTTTCTCCTTTGCATTTGCTTCAACCTGTGGCCTATGCCTTGCTGTCTTCCAAACTGTGCTTTTTTACCTCTCTTGGTCTCCTGTCCTCTAACACCCTATTTTTAAATTCATCTCACTTACCTGTATTTTTCATTCAGTCTTCCATATCACTCCATTTCCACAGTCCTCTCCCACCAAAACAAACTTGCTAATAATATTTTGATACTTGCTAGAGAAACTCTGTAAACTTTACCCAGATGCGTTACACAAATGGAGTACACTGGTATTTATTGTAGAAAGATTCTCCCTTTTCAAACTATTGAAGTGAACGAGAGAAATGATCTCTCTTTTGCTAGAGCAAATAGTTTTAAGCTTCCTAGAGAGCTCCAGTGATCATTTTAATAATATTCTCTGTTAAGGCAAGTTCAGACCCCTAGAGCATCAGGGGAAGAGCAAGGTTTTCAACATGGCAGAACCAGAAAAATTACATTTTTCCTGCCCTCTCTGTCAGCAAACATTTGGACTGAGCAATTTTGTTATTACATGAAATCTGGAAAGTAGTGCTCACACCCCTCTGCATGAGTGCAACAGGCTCAGCAAGGTCAGAATAAGTGTTATACATCAGTGAAGATGTTACAATTATTATTAGGACCTCTGTAATGCTCATAGCTCTCTCCTAAATGCATGTGCCCACTGTGCACACTGTAGCAGGTAATAGCACTGTGAGAAACGTTCATTTTTAGTGTTCTGTTTTTAAATTCTCAATCTTTAACAATGCATAAAGTGACTTAAAAAATTAAATTCATAGAATAGTTCTTACGGGTCTAAAAAAGATTAAAGTGTCTGGTATTGCATTGTAATTTATTATTATTTAAATTTCTAATGCATGTCAGTTGCTTAGGCATTTGCATTTTTATTTATTTATTTATTTTAAACCCACATCTATTTAATGAAACAACAAGGCAGATGGCAAGCACTGGAAGGGCCACTCGGCTGTGGCTAAAAACTTAAGAGGGTTTGAAGGTTTGAACTGTGCTGGATAACCTCTAACAAGTCTCTTTACATCTTGATGTCTCCTTTTCTACTCCCGCTCTTTTACTGTTTTATCTGCTTATAACCTCTCAAGGACAGCACAATAAAATTTTGATACTTGCTGAGGTCACCGTGACTTAAATAACCACTGTAGTGCATTTCATAACTCAAATTGCTAAAGAGATGTCCTCTTAACACCATTCCAGCCCACAGGCCAGGTAGCATACAATTAGTAAGCATTACATGAATGCCAGGAGGTCTCTGTGAAGGCCACATAAAGCCATTGCAACCTTTCCCTCTATCTGCATATTTTTCACCTGTCTTCAGAATGTTCTTGAATGCTGCTAATTTGTTTGAAGGATATTCTTCATCAGAATGTCCTCCTCACAAGGACACAAACCCAACAGATTTTTATACTCAGTCAATCCTTATCTACATTTGGCATGATATTATCAATACAGCAACATGACAGGCCAGTAAAATAGAAGGGTAACAAACAAGGACTCCAATACTTCCTTGGGCAAAGAACTGGAGATAAATTGGCAAAACCAGTAATGTGTCTTCTTGGGAGACTTTTCTCTTGTGTCTGCTAGCGATGTCCAGTCCCTTGAGGGAGGCTTGACATGGGAAGTGTCACCAACCCTTACTCAGAGAGGTCACTCAACTCCTGAACTTCCAGAGCATGAAAATTAAGATGGGTGTGATGGTCTTTAGGTTTCTGTCACTGATTTGGGATTACTCCTGAGACCAAGACTGAAGAATCTGAAAGGCAAGGTAAGTGGCCACACAATGTAACAGCTAGTAGTTTTCCCTTTTCAGAAACTGGGGTTACGGATCTGTTCTGCTTGGACACTCGAAAGCAGCAGGGACATGGGTGCACTGAACATCCACTGGAAAGTTTCAGGTCAGGTGGAGTACTTGTGTTCAGATGTTTCTCTCTGCCTCTTTATATTTGTAAGGCAGCAAAAAAGCTGCCAGCTCACCAAGGTAAGGCAGGAGCAATAAACCTTTTTTCCTTTCCTCTCTGTGTTTTGGTAAGAGGATTACTTATCTCCTCCTTCTAGAATAAACCTCTTTGCAGGGAAGATACTTCTCAAGCCCTCTTTGGAGATCAGTCTCCACATCAAGACTCCTAAGATTCAAGCCATCACAGAAGCCAGTAGGAAATGAACCCCAGTTGAAAGGGAAAGGCTTTTAAAGATCTGCAGGACTGCAGGGTAAGGACAGCGTCTGTGCTGCCACGGTGAAAGGATCCTTGCTAGGCTCACAGCTATCAGAGACAGAAAAACAGGGAGGCACAAGCACAAAACAAAGTTCAAGCTCCATCCATGATGACAGGAGACTGCTGCTGGAGCCTTGGGAAGGCACAGCCAACCCTGTTGCTGAAACAACTTCACCACTGGGGACAAATAACCCAAGAAACAAAAGAGGGAACCTCTTGTAACTTCAACCCTTGACCAAATATGTCTGAAAATAGTTCCCAAGCATGCATGAGGGCACACAACGAGTACACTGTTAAAACAGAGAAAGCAAATTAAAAGCTTTAAAACATAGTTATATGTTTTACTATGTTTAAGCCATAGCATTAATTAAGGATCTTTAGAATGACCCTAACATCCGAATCACACTTAATAACTAATATATTCCATAACTTTGGGAACATCAACTAGCAATTACTTGTGCAAGTTACTCTGTTTAGAAAACACCTACGTGTTAAAATGAAAGTCTCTGTAACAAGTTAATAAAACTACCCACATCCTCTGAGCATCCTCAGCACACACACACTGTTCTCACCTTCTGCTGGGTTCATCTCAGCTGTTGTGACTCTACAGACCTGCTCTGGCTCCTGTTTGGTCTTCTGTCTCTCTCTGCTCTCTCTATAGTAGGTCACTTTCTGCTGTCACTCTCTCTACTCTCACTGTAGTAGTTTTAGGCTAGTGGAAAGTGCTTTTTTATGCATTTCCACTGGCTCCTTTGGTCATCATCTTCACCTACCTTAACCTATGTGATTTATTTCAATGCTGCTTAACTCCCTTTTAGAGCAAAACATCCAGATACGTACATACATCTTGCCGACTCAGACTCTTAAGTGTCCCACCATCAGCATAGGCAGGGATAGTCTGATTCACCTCCATGTCACCTCTCCTCTTTCCAGCTTTCCGCTTCCTGGCCACACTGGGACCTGTGATGATCACAACCATTTACAAAATATATTTCTTGATGGCACCTGGAGGCCATGGCAATTCCTCAACCCTCTCCGTGCTACCCACTTTCCAGGGGCAGAAGCTGACACACTGCCCTCTGTATGAAGGGTAACCTGGGGAGAAGGGACTGCTGGAGCTTGACCTGCTGCTACTGTGGCACTGTGCCCTTCCGCTCTCCGTTGGCTGTTTAATGGTTACTCCGTACTTTTGGATGGCTTGGATGTGTCATATGTAACCCCCTTTCTGCTCGTACACACGTTTTTGCCTGGCTTGCCCAGTGAGATGGTTGGGTTTGGAAGCGCCAGGTGCAGCTGCTGGGACCACTGGTTGGAGAAGCCTTGGCCTCCTGAGCCTGTTAATTAGCACAGTAACGGTAACTGTGCTCCATTAGCCAACCCATGTGGCCAAGGCCCCTCCCTGTCCACCAACCTTGTCCCTAATGAGAGCTGGAAGGGGGACACTCACAAAACACTGCCTCAGAATAATATTCGGCTTTGTCCACGCCGGTAATGAGAGCTGACAGGATCACTACGTCCATTTCTCTTCTAATTAGCACACTTCCAGCTCGGCCTGAGCCAGCAGCCAGAGAAAAGCGATCGGACAACCGTACCGAATCACAAACACAAAGAGGCCCATTCCCCGTAATTAGGTGAGACAATCCCTCAGTCTTTTCTCGGCTGGAGCTTGCCGGTAAGACTCTCGCTGTTTTGGTAAGTCCCAGCAACACAAGTTACACGTCTCCCCAGGACACTAATAAGCCCCTAATTGTCTTCCGCTTCACACGGCTCGTCCCATAGGCCTGGCTTGGGGGAATTCTCCTAACGAGGGGCAGGCAGTGCTCCCGGTGCTGCAGACGGACAGGGAGCCGCCGCTCGGGCTCCGGGAGACGAAGGGCATGGCAGGAACAGCCAGGAGGGCAGGCCAGGGCCCAGCAACACGGCTGGGCAGCAGCCACACGGGGCTGGGCACATGGAACTGCTCCGTCCTTGCTCCTTCTCCGTTCTTGCTCCTTCTCCGTCCTTGCTCCTTCTCCACTGCCCACCGCATGGTGGAAACACGCCTTCAGCTCTCTGGCCTGCCTTCGCCTCTGTGGTCTCAAGTGGTGCACAGGGACCCACTCATGCTTATGTGCAGAAATGCACCATCGGAACCAAACATCCCACTGCACGGATTTGTCTTAGGTCTCTGCTCAGGTTGGCTGGGGATTACCCTTAGGGAAAGGCAGGAGCTGGAATACACTTCTCTGCAGTGAGACCACACCTCAGAGTTCAGGCTGGGAAGGAGCACACAGGCAAACAAGACTGTCAGTTCTTGTGGAAGGGAACGTGCTGGGTCTCACAGGACAGGTTTCTAAAGGTGCCCACAAAAGGATTAAAAACATGAGTTGTGAGGGGGCCAGGAGACCCCAGCTCAAGCTCCCTTATCAAAACAAGGCAAAGAAAGACACATACTCCGTCAAACTTTCAACCTGACACTTCCTTGAGAAACCATCATCAACCAAATATTTTTCAGCAAAACATTTTCCCTAATTTTTGATCACAAGCTCACATGGAGCAAAACATCCCAGCCGATCCTGTTAAGGATACTCATGGCCCGCAGATCCCTTTGCCTCCTGTGCATCTGATTACAGACTGATCCCTCCTGCAAATCAGGGCTCACCCTGATTCCTCCTACAGACAGGGTGACAGGCTGATCCATGCAGAGGACAAGAGAAAGACAGATACCAGTGCTTTCCCTGAGAGGCAATTTGGGATAATCAATATACATATATATATATAAACGTAGCCATAACTAACGAGTTATTTTAATACAGAGAGAGGAAAACAAACTGAAGCCCACAGAACCAGGCAGCCTGAGCATTTGTGCCCACTTGGATTGCTCTGCTGGTCTCTTGTTCCTCATTCTCATGTAGCTGATGAGCTCTCTTCCTGCTAGTGCAGCAAGTGGATGGTGGCAAATGGCAAATTTCTGATGCTTCCGAATTAGCTTTAAAATGTTCTGATTATGAGGAAAGTGGTTAGATGTGCCTTGTGTTTTTGGGAGAGAAATTCTCTGTGGCATCTAAGTGCCCACAAGCACAAAATTTAATTACCCTATATTATTATGCCTACTCATCAGCTATGGGCCAGAGAGCCAGCCTTTCAAGTGATACAGAACCAAGTCAAGTATGTTGTCCTCCCAGAGATCTGGTCAATAAATAAGGTGCAAGGTCATTCTTATTACCCGTTTTTTCTACTAGCAATTAAGTAAGGGTTTTCAAGCTCAGCCTTCTTCCTCTTTTCTGTTCCATACTGAGGTGTCTATAACAGAGGCAGGCAGGGAGTGTTCTGGCTTCACTGGTCACTGATCTGTATTACAGGAATCAGCAGGCAGGCCAGAGGTCAACCACACAAACCCAACAAGAAAATGCCTATTCTGTACACTCATCAGCTGCCTGGAGTCAGCCATCCTCCTCAAAGGGACACGATGGAAAAGGTCAAGTCTAAAAATCAGCAGTTTCAGTGGATGATGAAGTAAAAATATGAAGAGACCCTGCCATGCTGAAAATCTAGCACAACCTAAATAAAAATGGCATTGTTGCATACACTCTATGAGGAATGTGGATTACACTATACAGAAACTGGATCAGCCATACTTCTCAGGCCACTTAACCTTTTAACTGTCTTTATGTGGATTTTATGATCGGCCACAATGATTGACTTCAGGATTTTGCATTTCACATCAAAGCACTGATGTAAGGATTGGCATGGAGAGATAGCATGTCTCTAGAATGGTTTTGATTCCAAGAATCACACCATTATAGAAACCCAAAAGGATCTTTACTTCTTTTTCCTTGATTTTCTTTTTCTCTCTTTTTAGAATTTTTTTCTCTTTTCTTGCCTTCTAAAAAGATTGAGGTCCATCTCTTATCAGGGCAATGAGTATTTGGCATCACACATACAATATCTTTTGGACTTATCTGGCACCCTGGCTGATGTAAAAACTTGGATGTGCATGAAGAAATCATGGGGTTTGGTATTTCTGTGGTGGGAAGTTTTTGCTACAGTGATTACAGAAATGTGTTTACAATATATTTGTATTTGTTTTTCTAGTCATTTTTATTCAGCTCAGAGCTTGTTGGTCCATGGGAAGGTCTTGTCCAACTATAATTTTGCTGGGCTGAAGATACAGAGATGACCTTCTAGAGAATTGTCTTTCAATGAATTATCACCTTCTACTGAAGTTTGATTTTTCATACTATATTAAGTTTGCATGCCATGTTCAGATAGCTCAAAGATGTGATGTGTTCCCATTACAGATATCCTTGTTGCCTGAGGTTCTTCCTTAGAAACCCAGAGTAAAAGTGAGGATGCTTGAAATGCCTCTGTCAAGATCGTATCTCTGGTGTTTTGGACGACTGGCAGCTCTAGGAGAGTGTATGTATCAATGTGGATTTTCCGCCATAATAATTTTCAAGTTGTCTCTTTCTTTTGAATATGTTTATCTAAAAATTTGTATTACTTTAGAAATATTACAGAAATGTTTATGAAATGTTACTGAACTTGTGGGAGGCCAGGAGTCCAGGATTTCAGACCATGTGACAAAGATGTAATTTACTATTTTATGTACTGCATAGGCTGAAGATGGAATCACCATGTGTCAATTCACCAGCATGGAGTGGTTGGCATCGCTGTCATCATAATTTAGAAAAAGTATTGTTTGCCCAGTACAAGTGGACAAGATTAGCTGCATACACGGACTGCAAATCTAACTGATGATCTTGTTCTTAGAGATATTCAAAACAGGATTGAGCCCATAATGATGTGTGAAACAGCAGAGTAACAAAATGCAAACTGTAATTAGGACTTACACGCTTCTACAGTATGCTTGCACTCTGAATACTGTGCAATTTTGATTATGCCAGCTCAGGCTGTAATAGAAGACAGACAATTGAACATTGTGAACACAGGAAGGTGAACATAACCATGAAACCAAAAATGTAACAGAACCTGAAAAATCATGAGTAGCACACAGAGAGCAAAGAAGGAAAAAATCCAAACAAGTTTCTAACAACAAAAGAAATTAAAGGTTTGATATGGAATTATCAGGTAAACAGGTTTAAAACAAGCAATTACTTTCCCCCATTTTTTTTTAAACTTTTCTTTTTATAACTTAATTATGGCACTCAATGTCCAGGGGCACTTTTGAGGCCGTAAGTACAGACAAAATGGGACTAAGACAAATAAGGAGGGAAGGGTCTACTATGGACCAGATTCCACTAAAACAGATGCTGGATGCTGTGTAAGTTACCCTAAAGCAAAATCACTGTGTAAGCCCTTTGTTTATATCCTTCCCTATCCTTCTACAACTGTTTATAAGCAAAGAGAAGATTATAGATAAGACGGGCTTGTGATTTGACTTGTAATAGCACCTTACATTTTTACGTAACATCAAAATCAGTAAACCAAACCAGAATAAGGTTCAAACATTACCTCCAAGCTGGATTAGTCAGTTTTCACTAATCTGTCATTTCTAGGTGACTTCTTGAGAGAAATACAAAGCCAAGTCAAGAACTGTGGGTTATAGGACTCTTAGAAAATTGTTAATTTCATAATGGCAAAACAGTTAAATGGAGTATTATGCTTTTCAATTGTCTGTGCATACAGACTTTTATTTTGATAATGATTAACATAACAAAAAAGAATTTCTTCTCAATTGGATTAGACGACAAACACTAAAGTGAATAGTCTTTATAAATTAATATATGTAACATGGGCATTTAAAAGGAACCAAATACATACTGAGTTTACTTCCAAGAATCTCACAGTAGCATTTAATATACCAATACATGAAAACACTTTAAAAGCAGTGCATTAGCTTAATTAGTATGACCAAATCTTGATTTTCTTATACTCTTCATTCCCATAGTTTATCAAAACTTAATTTTTGTTTCAAAATACAGGAGGTTATCAGTAACAAAAAGTCAGATTTTCTTGTATAGATAGATAACTGTGTGGAAATCAGGAAGGATATCACTGAAGGGAAAAACAGGGTTCAAAAGGGTATGAAAACCCTTAGTACAGTCTGGATATTGACAAATATTTATTGATGGGAATAGAACATCCACAGGCCAAACACTGAGGTGGTGGCGTGCAGACGAGCAAAGAAGAGCCTGAGGAAGAGTATTGCCTAGGTGACCAAGCAAAAGCTTTTGCATCTCAGAGGGCTATTTTGCAAACCCAGATAAACCTCTGAGTTTTGCATTCGCTTATTATCAAACCACAGAGCAATGCCAGACAGAAAAAAATTCTCTGGCTAACACACAAAAATACTTACAAATATTGCCAATAGAAAACTGACTCATCTCTACAGATGACAAGTACAAACCAAGAAATATCACAATTCGAAAGCATATGTTGATAGCAGTCCTATAGAAGATAAGTACTGCATATGGTAGAAGATTTTTCTTTGTTTTTTATTTTTAAAAAACATATGTATGTTACTAAAAACTGCCTAAAATTCGAAATCTCTTACAGCACATATTAGAAAATATACATATACTTCTATGACAGGGTTTCATATAGTCTCCTTTCAGATCTCAATTAATGTGTTGGACCAACAAACCACTATAAAATGCACAAACTCATACTGATGATACAGATGAAGTATCCCATTATGTCATATATGTGTACATACATTATATATAATATACAAACTTAAATTTGCATTCAAAATGTATAATCCAATGCTTAAAACTACATCACCATCAGTTTGCACCATCAAGTTTTTTTCTTTGTTTCTGAACTACTACTTTTAGCTTTTCATCGTTTTAACTCTCACATTCTCAAGAGAGGCAGTTCCTTTTAAGCTCAGCCCTGCATAAACTGTGAAGTAGTGAAAAAACTCTGTTAACTTTGAAATCAGACTCCTGACATTCCTAAACATTCCGTATTTGTGCAGGGTCTTTGCAGCATGTGGGATCTAACTATGTAAACTTAGTTAACAGGAGCTGTCCAAAACATGCCCAGTTCTGACTGGCAATAACCAAGACCACAGACTGTAAACCAAACGGTCATCAGCAAGATAGTCAACATTCAGAGAAATCTATTTGATTTTTAAAATCTCCCCTTCTTTATTTCACATGCATCTGAAAAGAGACTCCTCTCCCTGCAAAGCCAGAAAAATGCAGTGGTCTAAGGACAGCCTATTACATGGACTATTTCCAAGTCATTTCTCCTCTCATATGTGACTACAGCTCAAGAAATGACAAGTTTTGAAAAGCCTACATGGTAAAAATAACATTTCTAAAAAGAGAAAAAACCCTGCTCTTCATCCAACGTTTCATTGTTATGCTGTACCCTAAAAAGAACATATTTACTAATGCTTAAAATGTTGTTTTCTAGGAAAAGGAAAGAAGATGAAACAAAAGAAATTATTTTCTTAAATTATAAAAGCCTGAACATGCTCTTTCTCTCTCCTAAGGGGTGAACATGTAAAAGTGCATGAACAGAAGTAAAAGGCATTAAACTGTAAGATAAATAAAGCCAAAAACAGTGCACTGAAAGGGATAAGGTCACAGAAATTTCTTTAAAATTCTGGTTTTGTAGGAGAAGAAAATTTTGAGATGCTGGACTATAAGTAATTAAAAACACCACAAAATGTTCAGAAATGCTAAGATTCTGTATAGGCAGACCATCCTCGCAATGTGGCTAAAAATCCTGTTGCCATTTCTTGGAGTGCTAACTGAAAATATTGTCACCTTTCAAGTTTATTCTTCTTTCCAGTTTCTAGCTCTGTAAGAAGCAGAGAATTGCAGCATACTGACAAAGCTGTTTCTCTGTGTACTGGACAAAGCTTCTGTGAGGATATTTTCCATCACGACACAGCCTTCACTTCTCACTAGAGAACCATTTCGCAGGGAAACAAAGCTCCTGGCATACCGAAGGTCTGCCCTGGAGTACCAGATGTGCTTCTCTGAAGGCAATGAGTAACTGGAATATAATGCAGAGACTGCACTCAGCTTCTACACTAAAAGCATATGCTCCTGCTGAACCAGTATTGGTCAATCCACACCCCAAACTGTGCTCAAATCCTTTAGCACGGAAGTCGCACATAGGAAATCAATGCACCTGAGACAAAAGACACACAAAAGGGTCAATGCTTCATGATGCACACCAGCCAGAGTCAGATCTGCTGTGTACTGCAAACAGGAACTGCCCCTGAGAGCAACTGAAAAAGGACACTGGCTGTTCACTTTGAACAGCTGATTACAACAGGTAACTGTGTCACAGCACATCAGGTTGGACATCCTATGGTCAGGTGAAGTCCAAATTCCAACGCAACCACCTGCAGTCCTTGTGATCTGTGTATGCCGTGCATTTTCCCCCATAAAGAGATGAGCTATGGAAGCAAAAACAGATGTTTGCTTCTGAAGGTCTGGAGCAAGAGCTTTTTTCTTCTTAGAAGTTCTGGGCTTCATCTGTAATCCGCAGTACATAAAATGACCTAGTTTACGTATTTTCATCCAAATTGCTAGATTGTAGCAGCTACTTTTTGGGTTTCTCTAGGATGTTCAGGAATTTTCCTCGAGTCATTTCTCTAGCTGAAATCAAAAGGGAGAAAAAAGAAATCATTTTTTTTAAAAGCCAAGAAACCCAAACAATTATATAATTTACATATTTTAACCACAGGGTGAAAAATTAGTTTAGCTTTCTGCTTGTACCAAAAGTGAGTAAGGACTATTATTTATCTAAGTGAAAAGTAAATAAAACTGCATTCCAACATGAATTCCTGACATTCTAGAAATGCAGGCAGGGCCTGGAATCTTCTAAACTCAGCAATAATTCCCACAGGCTGTCTCATTACATCCGATCTATGCTTTCTATTCCTGCTGCATTATGCTCTTGCAGCACCTCCTTTTCTCTGTACTATCCATCTCTGAATGGTGAAATCCACATCTCCATCACTCTATCTCTGTGCAATTGTTCCTGGAGGCTATAATCTGTCAGAGATTATGGAACTCTCTCTTTCTCCATTTCAGGATTATTGGTCCCTGGATGCTATGATCTTCAACAGAAATTAGACAGCATTTTCTCTCTCTCAGCAGTGTCAGTCCCTGGATGCTGTAATATAATGGGGTGTATATTCCTTCAATGCAGTTCATCTATGGATACTGTAATAAAGTAGAGTTTATAGAGCTTTGGTCTTCTCTCTCTCTGCATTGTCAGTCCTTCGATGTTTAATACTGCAAGGCAAGGTTTATAAGTCTCTCTCTCACTCTTGGTACCATCAATCTCTAGTAGCTGTACTACAGCAGGGTTTACACAGCCACTTTTCTGTATTAGACATTTCTGACTTGAGAACCCCTAAGATCACAAGCTGGCAGAACAGTCCTAATACTATCCTTGTCTTGCAATAACAATACAATGCGCCAAAGACAACACTGTTAGCAACTGAGTTCTGGAGAAAGACAATCTTCCCGCTGATGCCTCTCCATTTATTTTCCATAAAGGTGTAAGTTTTGTGCTGCACTGACAGGCATAAAAACATGGAGGTTTTTATTCACAGAAATGACAAAAGCATGCATGTTTCCCAAATTAAGCCTAAAGATAGTCTAGAAGGAGGTGGGAATTAATTTTCTGTTTTATCCATTCAATTCCTGACCTCTCTACTGAAAGGAACAACAGAAATTACAATTAGCATAAAAACTGGAGGTGGGTTTGTTGCTGATGTTGGGTTTTCTTTTGACATTTTTTATTATCTGTCAGAACAGAACTAAAATATAACAAAAATGTCTACCTTAAAACACTCAATGTGCACCTTCACATAAAGACATTTTGACGTTCTTTACATAGAAGTTAGAATTTGTGTTTTAAAGCCTTTTCTTTAAATTATCACATTCTAATTTGTCTACCAAAAATGTTATCGCAAGGTATTATCATCAATAAAATTCCTGCAAAACAATGAATGGTAGGTGTATACATAAGTATGTAACCTGTCTATTACCTCCTGATACTCATAGGCTACGAAGTCCACTGTCCTGAGTGGAACATGCTTCAGACTGGCTGCAGATTCAAGCAGATCACTGCACTATTTATTTGGTTCATGCCTTCAGCTGTGCTATATCACCTGGGATCCATTCCCAACTCTGCTTCTGATTCACAGCATGAACCATCACAGAAGTCCTCATCTGTACCTCTGTATCCCCACCTGCAAGATAACTTGTATGTTTTAAGTGCTGCTGAAGTGACACAGGGATAGAAGGTGCTACAGAAGAGCAGAGTGGATTGTTATTTTGTCAGGAACCAAGCTGTTAAGCACAAAGAACGTGACTAAGTAAAACTACAGGATTTTAAACACTGGAATAGATTCTCAGTACCAGTTCTTTGACACCTCCCTCCCTTGCACCATCAACAGTACATGGTTTTAAAACGCTCTTAGAGGAGAAAGCACAAAGCTAAACTGTAGTTGATAGAGTGGAAAGTTTTCCAGAGTGCAAGTCCCATATAGGAGATATACGAATGCATGACAATTCTGTTCCCCCAAAGAGGGCTGCACCCTATAAATCAGGCAGAGAGCATAGACTCCTTCTGTGCGCTGAGTGAAATTACTGTGGGTTGGAGGTTGCTCCAGAGCACGTGCCCGCCTGTTCACTTGTCATCAGAGATGTTAACATTTCTGATTAATTCACAGACCTCTCATTTTATTCTTCATTCCTTTATCCTTGCTATCCTGTTCTGCTGCAGCTTAAAGATTCTTACCGACCTGCTACAATAATCACCGCCCGCTTCCCCCCCCAACCTGGTGAAATTGTTTAGTGATGCCAACCGCGCTTTTAATTTGCAAGACATCAGACACAGAGGTAATTTATACCAACATCTGTTCATTTCTGACTTCTGAAACAAACTCGCACATGCTGCTACAAAATCCCATTAGGAGCAAGAGACAGCCTTCTGCTATTCTGTATTCCTCGTCTCCTCAAAGACTCAGGCTTGCACCAGGGCTTTATTTTAAAATATATGATGCCAAACTGAAAACCAAAAAGGACCTTACATCTTTGTGTACGTATGAAAATGGCCAGGAAATAGCATCCTTATATGACCAAAAAATCACAGCCAAACTAAGGGCAAATTTCCACAAATATGAACAATCTTCTTTTCCCTGCTTCAGCAGCTTCCCTTATCTGCCTAAGAATCATAGCTCAATGTATTCCTGGTAAACACAGGCCAAATTTTTATTACATTACCTTCGAACATCTTGGCTATTCCTTCCCCTTTGTTTCTCTTTAGTCTGCACTGGAATATGGTTTAAGCTTGGATTTTGCACAGTAAAAGCCTCTAATATTAAAACTGACTTTTCTGCTCAGTACTGCTTCTGATAAATGAATCCTTAATAATGGGAATAAAACCCATCATTTCCAGTGGGGTCTTCGGGAGCTTGCTGGAGTGAGGCCCAAAAGGATGAATGAAGAAACATTCTTCATTCACAAACCCACATTCCAAATATGATTGAAGGCTAAGAGAGATGGTAAAATCAGCTTTAAGCAACTACCCAAGGGACCAGCAGAAACCAGCTGAATAGTAGATGGGGTGGATTTTTTAATTAAAAGGTTGGACAAAACTACAGTGAAAACCTCAGGGATTTTTTCTTTACAATGATTGTTTAAACCACAGACTTCAAGGGAAGAGAGGACTTGAGCACAGGTTTCATTGTACCAGCAGACACACACTACAGAGGCTGCGCAGCATAAAACAGAAACACGAATCTGCATGACAAGTCATGATTTACAACCTTGCCTATGCTGTGTATCTACTACAATAGAAAAATCAACAATAAATAGGATTGCAATAGCTTGGATACAAATTAATCTCACCTACGAGGGAGAAGGAAGACACAACTCCACAGAAAAAAAAACTTTAAGATATTATCAGCACTGGTTACAATGGAAGTAGTGTTTGAATAGATGCTTTCAGGTACACCTACTGAAAAACGGTATCAGGCTATTATAATTAACAGAGAATGCTGTACTGTAGGAATTAAGTTTGCTGCAGGTCAAGATCTGCCAAGCAGATCTCAAGAACAGGTACTGGGTAGGAAAGGCTGGGGCTGAAAGGAGGAGACATTTCTATTTGATAGGGGAGCAGAATAAGGTTTAATATAATCTCCTCTTTAGTACTTCAATCCCTCAATCCCACATTTAGCCTTGTTGCCTTGGGCTCCTTTTTTACTACAATTGTCCCCAAGCTGCCTCTCTGCAGTAAATTTTGTAGTTGCTTGTTGAAAAGATTCAGTAGTACAGATTGATTTCCTACAAGTGAGGAGATGAGGGATTACCAAAAGCAGTCCTGGTTAACAAGATTGGGTGCAGAATCTCCTGCTAGAGCAGCCTACTCTGCCAGTGCTTTGCATCCTTTCACTATGACATATGGGTTTCATTACACAAAGATTTTCCTGATTTTAACTTGGAGGCGATTACATTGGAAACTCAGAGCTATCTTTACATCTGTAGCAATTTAAAGGTTAAGTAACTTTTAATCAAATGACAAAGACTCATAATGTTTTTTCCTCGATTGAAAATGAAAACCGCTGTTCCGGATATTCCTTCCACTGACAATTTAATTAGAAAAAAACCACTGCACTGGAGATTGGGGTCCAGCCTGATTGCTCCCCATAAAAAGCCTTCTCACATATATGACAGCGCAGGACATACTGTGTCATAAGGTCTGGATAGCCAGGAAATAATGGAAGGATTTACTGCTGTAAAATCAGCAAGGAACACAGCGATTTACACTTACATAAGCAACTTTCATCCAGGAGAATCCTAAGCAACACACATACATACAGACTTTTTAAACATAATATACACTTAAATGCAGAAGCACAACACACTTGGTGATAAAATCTATGTAAAAGATATATGTGACAAACTGTATTTATAACATATTAATCACGAACATTATACTTTCACTGCTTACTACTTATGGGCTTATCTAAAAATCTCAAAACACAGCCTGTGAGCATCTTCAAATTACAGATATTTTAAAACAAAGTCACTTGCTAAAGAAGCACTTCTCTGCCTCTCTCCCAGATGTACAACTTATGGGACAGATTTGTGATCCTTCTCTGACCTGAAAATGTAGCCTTGTTCAAATCTAAAGGTCTTGCTACTAGAAAACCTTGGAAATACAATTCATGTTCTTAGCTCTGAATTGTCCTGTAATACCACAGTTCGAATGCTACATTCTTGACTACAAAAGGGTTATTTTAAGCACTGTCATACTCTTTTAGCTTATCTGTTATTCCTCCTGTTCAGTTGCATTTATGGTAACTAAAGAACTTTTTTTTCAACATGGAAGGATTCCTTTACAGTACGAATCATGCACTCTCTAACTACTGCTGTGTCTTAAGATTACACAGAAAACAAAAGGGTTTATTTCAGAAGATCAATGGAAATTACCATTTCAGGACAAAGAACATGAATTGCAGAGACAGCAGAACACTTCTCTGGTTTTTAACCTTCTATCACACAAATCTATTGCATCAGAAATTGTTTTGTATGTACTGAGATATAATTTTAGGTTAAGAAGACACAACCATTCTTTTTCTTAGTTGGCAGGGATAAAAAAAAGAGAAGCCTCCCTGTGAGTGACTGTGGGAGTTTTGCTTGACTGAACTTGTTAAAACCAATCTCAAAGACATCTTTTAGTAGGACTCTTGATACTGCATTTAGAAGGAAAATAAAAAATAAGTCAGGGCAGAGGGTTAGAGGTAATTAAAATCAGTAAAAATATTTAAGACTGACACTATTACTGAACAGCCCTCAAAGAAAAAAGACCCTTATGAGAGACAAGACCAAGAGAATATTATTATCCAGACAATATAATCTGAACTTCTATCAGATACAGATCTGCATGGACCACCTTCTATCTCAAACCAGACCTCCAAAATTCTATCACCACCTGGATGCCTGCCTTTATAGAAAGAACTCCAATTACTCTGCTATCTGTGTACTTCCTAATGTATACATCAAATGAGCTGCTACTTGAAGACTGTGGGCCTTGGACAAATACTTACCAATGAATATTACTCCAAGCCCAGTCTCATAAAGAGCTGGATTGTCATCTCAGGAGAGAAGTGGTTAGTGAAAGCAATGTCAGATGCCTTCTCTGAAGGCAGAACTGGCACATGCAGATACTCCAAGCCATACTTCAGGAACTATCACACTGACACTGAAGACCACTGCAATCACCTGGCACTCCTGAAACACACTCGTCAGGTAAGACAACAGAATCACTATAAACCTTCAGGTAGAATATGCTTGCATACCATGGCACCTTTCAGTAGTCAGTATCAAAGCACTTGCAAAGTTTATCAAGCCTCACAATATTCTTGAGACACAAAATGATTTAATTCCCACCTTACAGTTGGACAAACAGCCTCAGTAAGGAGTGATGTACAGATTGTTGTGGTTTAACCTCAGCCAGTAGCCAAGCCCCACGCACCCGCTTGCTCACTCACTCCCCCACCAGTGGAATCAGGGAAAGAATCAGAAGAGTAAAAGCTGGGAAACTCATGAGTTGAGATAAAGACAGTTTAATAGGGAAACAAAAGCTGCACACACTAGTAGAACAAAACAAGGAATTGATTCACTGCTTCCCATGGGCAGGCAGGTGTTCAGGCATCCCCAGGAGAGCAGGGCTCCATCACATATAACACTGACTTGGGAAAACAAATGCCATCACTCTGAACATCCCCTCCTTCCTCCTTCTTCCCCCCACTACATACACTGAGCATGATGTTACATAGTCTGGAATATCCCTCTGGTCACTTTGGGTCACCTGTCTCAGCTGTCTCCTCCCAGCCTTCCATGCACCCCCAACTTCTTTGGCAGTGTGGCAGTATGAAAAGCAAAAAAGGCCTTGGGTCTGTGTAACTACTGCTCAGCAATAACAAAAACATCTCTGTATTATCAGCACAAATCAAAAACACAGCCCCATACTAGCCATTGTGAAGAAAATTAACTCTACTGCAGCCAAAACCAGCACTAATGTAAGCACTAAGAGGTATACTAAAACGGAATCAGCAACTGTGCTTGAACTGGGCTCTGAAAGACGAGTTCTGTCAGGTCTTGCTACAGCATTTTTAAATATGAACATCCCCTTGGTACAGAGCACCACCATCCTTCCACTGGTGAATGAGACAGTGGAATGTGCCCTTATTTGAGCCACAGTTCATAGTCTGGCATGACTTGCTTTGAAATGCCAGAGATGGTAAAAGCTTGCACAAAATCAAGTTGTGAATCAGAGCAGGTGAGGCACATGGACCTCTCCTCTCAGTGTGCTGTGAAAACAGGAAAGTGGTAAATAGCTGAGACTGATAAAGTTTTAAACCACTCAAATAGTTTAGTGAGTGTTAGCTAGAGCCTTGAGAATTGGAATCAAATACCTAATACTTTCCTGAATTATGCAATTCTCATGACCTCTTCCCATCCTGTTTTTCTCCAGCCACAGTAGTGGTGTTTTATCTTATACCTGATAAGAGATCTCAGAGATCATTCAGGATTATCCAGCACAATGACAACAGATCTGCTGCAGATTCACATAGCCTCAAAAATATATTATTGCTATCAAGAAACACTAAAATTATATCCACTCTAAAAAAAAATAGATGCCTTCTCTGCAGAATAATTCACCTTGCTCTCCTAACCAGATTTCCCTGCCTTGCAAGGTGGTACCATTCTGTTTGCATTCACTTGCAAACAATAATGTTCACAGAGTTCTGAATGCAGAAACTACAAACAGTATTCACTCACGTACAGAGGGGCAAAGTCAGTCAATGAAAACGCTCAAAGCAAGGGATAAAGTCAACCCTGCCAATGCCCAAGAAGCTACTAAACTTACATTTCAGGCCACAGATACTAGGGTGTCCAGGTATTTTGTTCTGAGTGACACCCATGTTATAGGAAACTCTAACAGTACCTCCCACTTGCAGCCAACATCCTGTGGGGTCAAAGACCTGATCCCTTTGACCCTCAAAGCAGGGAAAGAGTTACATCTTCTCTCTCCAATGCCAATAAAAACCTTTCTTGATTATAATTTAGATAAGAGCCACTGGATTGAATAATAATGTCTGATACTCCCCTGGCTGTTTCACCTTGAGACGTCCATCACTGGGTTAAACATGATGCTAATTGCATTTGGATTGATTAATTTCTCTCACTCCTGTCTATTCGAATAATGCTTAACAAAATAATCACAGCACCCAGAGCCAAATCTTCTCCGTCAAAGGAATGAAGCCATCACAACCAGCAGAGATGAAAGAAATGAAGATGACCCGTAATTACTGCTACGGTGATATCATTACCATATTATAGAAAATGAGTGTACATGGGGGGAGCAGGGGCTGCGATTATTATTTATTTTTTAATGGAAACTCACATCCCAAGAATACAGATCCGACACAGTGGAGCATACAGAAATACAGAACTACAAAATTATTGTGTATTAAATTGCAAAATACAGTGAACACTGGGACTCCAGATACATCAAGTGTCCTGTACTGTGAGCTGCTGTTTATTCACTTCACTACTTTTTCATTGCAATGATACTCAGTGTATGACTAGCATAGAGATTTAGCATCCCTCCCTTCCCAAAAAGATCCTCAAGTGCTTGCAGCAGAACTCACCCATAACCTTGATGCTAAAGTCATTCTCCTTTAATACCATTACAAGTCATCTTACTTTCAATGTTGGCATTCAGATTTTTAGACCATAAGACCTAATTTGATGCTCAAATAAAAGCTATTATGCAAGAAATTTTTATTCTTAAATGCTGATTCCTAGCTGAAGGCAGTTATAAATTACACCTCCCGCTATAGTAGATCACTTCCAACCATTCAATATGCTGGTTCTATACAGATATCAAATACATTAAGTCTAGAAGAATTTAAAGCAGGATTTAAAAAAAAAAAACCACACAAAAACCCCACAAGAAACCCAAAACAACCAAAACTACAACCCTAACATGCAAATGGAAGGCCTTCTGCTCCCTTTATTCTCCAAAATACACTCCCAAAGCCCCTCTCATTTGAGAAACAAAAACCTTGGCAATTGTGTAAGATCTACAGACACCTGTGCACTCCAATTCTAATTGTGGTTTATACAGTTCACTTCTCTCAGTGCTCCTTGTGTCTGCCCCCTAGTCTCAGACCAAAGAGAAAAAAAAAACTACACACAACTAGCAGCTTAAAATACTTATTCTGGAGTAAAGCCAAGGTCAAATACACAAGAAAATTTCACACACCAAAAATGTCAAGACCTAAGACCAGGCACTGACTCATGAAGCTAATTAAACACGGAAAAATGATGTTCAAGTATTTTCCGAAGTTGAAATAAAAAAAAAAGTTATACTTCTGACACCAAAAGCAGTAAGAAGGGTGATTTTGTATCAAAGCTGAGGATATTTTCAAGTATACCTGAAAGGTACTTTACTAGCATAAGTTATCACTGGAACAGCTACAGCTTGGGAGAGCTCTGGCCACCAAATTCCGCAGATGTCAGAGGGAAACAGCAGGATAGAAATGGGGCATGTTTTTACAAGAAGCACTCTAAAGGGCCTCTTTCTACCTACCAAGAGGAAAACAAACTTCTGGCTTCCAACACCTAGAGAAGATCAAGAGTTCTTGATAATTTAGGTTTTCTCACAAAAATATCTCAAAGAAGAATTTTCTTTATTGATCAACATGGAGAAATGAGATTAAAACTGTTTGCTGAAGAACTCTGGGGCATAAAAACATAGGAAGAGGCTTGGCAGAGAGGGCTGCATTGAATATATGCACACAGCCAGGTATGAGAGGTTTCTGGAGGTGAATGAACCCTTTCAGAAGGCACATGGGCAGAAGCACTACCCACACTCCCATGACACAGTGCACCAGGACGTAGTGCCCCTGCCTACACTGGGGAGTGGGTATTTACTGGCTAGAGGCAAAGCAGGTGAACCCTGAAAGTAACAATTTTTTCAAGTTTTATCAGTGGCCGGGGCATGGAGGCCATGGCCAAATCTGAACCCAGGAGCCAATAGCAACAAAGGGATTAAGAGTTATTAGGAGTAGAGAGAATTACATATTTACAGTACAGTTACTGAAAAATAATCGCGTAATGATTATGTAAGTCCCTATATTCCTTTTGGCTAATAACACTGGGATACAAGCTGTATGGTTATGCAAGCCAGGGCACACAAATCCAATCAGAAGACATCAAGGTGTGTTTATGGGGAGGCTTGCAGCTCTGGATCAAGAACAGTACAGCTTCCTTGACCTCCAAAATGCAGAAACAAATCCCTCTCAGTAAGTCAGTTAATGGCCTGAGCTGTGAAGAAAAACTGAATTTTTCAATTTAACTTCTGTCAGCAAATTTCGTGGGAAGAGTTACCTAGATGAAAGAAGCTCATAATGTGCTAGTCTGCATTTATTTGTCCAGAAGTACGTCTTTACTTCAAAAAGCAGACTATATCTTTAAAATGTTTTCTAATCCTGAGATTCCTTATTGAAACATTCTTCCATTTAGATAACTGTAGACCTTGACAAAAAAATGAATTATCAATATTGAAAGGTCTCTAGGAAAAGAATATTCATGTTTTTTTAATGAAAAATATTATTTGACTTACACATGAATTAAACTAAGATTCCTTTTGCCATTAGTATGATACAACACATTAAATTACATAGAGGACTTCCATGATTTCCAAAAATCCAAGCAAAAAGTCAGTATGGCCAAATACAAGCAAATGATTGAAATTTCAGTGTTCCAAGGTCAGAGCCTCAACCTTAGTTAAAACGGAATCACGGAAAAGCTGCAATATGCAGTTTACGGACTGCAGAAGAAAAGCCTCACAATTGCCTCCATCATATTATTCTTTCCTTCACAGGAATCAAAGGTACTTTACTCAACAACAACCCTCACCCCTATCCTCATCCTTGCCAGTATATTCACTGCTTGCTTTACTCCAGCATTTTAAGTTCTACTGTTGATTAGCTTCATGCACTCTGCCCATGACAATCCTCTTCTGACAGCAATACCCTGAGCTGAGGAGTATTTGAGAGACCAGAGGAGGGTTCAGGGAATTGAAAACAATCTTTACCAACCTCTAGTTGCTCAAAAGACGTCTGAGGAAATGCACAGATTTAGAAATGTTACAATTTTTGCAGTATCCAAATGCTATAAAGTGGCAAGCTTGAATGAATAGAGAAAAATTGTTGTTACTCAGAGAAACTATGACTAATGACTCGTGTTAAATCTGACCTACCTGATAACAAAATTGTAATATCACTCAGGTCTTTTTGGAATGTGTATTAAAATATAAACAATGTAGGTTCTGCTACAATTACTACAATTTAGGTGTTAATGAGCTCAAAGGCAACTAGGGAAGCCTCAGCTGTAAAAGCAGATGGAAAAGATACACCCAAAAATACATCCTCCCAGACTCACAAGGAAATGTAGTAACACTTTTCATAAACACCCTCACACTTCTAGTATCAATGGGTTTTGAAGAAAAGCTTAAGAATACAAAAAATACAAAAGCATGGGAGTCTGTAGGTATCTCCGGAGATTAGAGGCCAGAAAAAACTCCAATTTTTTGAAACTCAGAAATAAAGCAAAAACAAATAAAACATTTTTTTTTGCTAGAAGGGCTACTGAGAGTAGCCCATAAGCTGTGGTACTCTTGCTTCCAAAAATCAAGTCCATGTGCACCACCAGTCTGAGGCCATGTCTACCATTACTTCTCTTATGAAAGCTGAATATAGTGACAGTGCTATCTTTTAATGAGCAAAGAAGTGTTCTTCATCCATTACTAGTAACAAGGAACAGAGGTAATGCAACAAAGCAGATGGCAAACCATCTACAAGACAGCTCAGAAAGTAAAGCAGAAGGTGGTGATGGCGATGAGGAGTCTCCATAGATTTGGTGACTGGAGAGGCTGCTCTGAGGGTTGAGGGGCACTGAAGAAACTTTGGAAGTCAGGAGAACTCTGAAGACTCCGATCATCTTAGTGGTCCTCCACTGAACTCACTCCAGTTTACCAGTGTCTTCTTCCTGCTGGGGCACAGAGCTCTGACACCACTGGATGTGGTATTGCAGATGCAGTCTAATGACTGCTGAATAGAGGTGGACCATCACTGCCTTGGATCTACTGGCCTTGTTCCAATCAACAGACATATGCAATCCCACGTTGCTTTCCCAGATATTCCTTATCAACACTGTTTCCTAGCCTTTCACCTTCTATCTACCTACTGCTTTGCTTATTGTTTCAGGAAACCCAAGCACGACAGTCAAGAGTGAACGCATTTTACGCCCTGAGACAGGGGAGGAACTGTTTGCACCTTTAAGTTTTATATGCATATGTTAGTAAACGTATATTGTAACCCTTTTTTTTTTTTAATTAATATGCTCTCTATTTTTAAGTAAGCCAGGTACTAGACATGAAAATCTTGAGGCAACACAGAGAACTATCCGTTGAAAACCAAATGAGAGCTTGGCCTGCTACTCAGAAACATCCATCACCCAGCCCTTTTCTATTGGGATTTGTGTTGAATGACGTCTTCTGCAGGTTAACAATTAGTTTTTAGCATAAGAGTCCTATGTCATCATCGTCATCTCCCCAGGAGACAGAAACAGGCTGAGTGATTTTTAGATTATATGCTCTGATAAGACACAAGCTCCTGACTCTGTGCTTGTGCCATGCAGGCCACCTGCTCTATGGAGCTGCCACCGGGGACACACTGGAAAAGGTTTAATAATGATGTTCTCTCTAGAGATGTAACTCAGATCATGCTCAGAATTTACGTTCTATATCACTGACTAAAATCTTGTACATAAAATCCTGTAGATAGGATCTAAGACTAGTTGGTATAAAAGACTGTAGAAATGTTAATTCCTATCAAACATGGCTCTGTCCAGTCTGTAGTCATAAAAACTGTAAATGAGCACAGGAGTTGACAGAGCAGGGCAGATCCATAATCTGCCCCGTCAGGTATCCTACCTGACTGCACCCATGATCAGAAGCATCACAGGAAAAGATAAAGCAAGGAACCACATTATGAAGGCATATGGAATAATTATTTCTGAAAGATTCCTCCTCTTCTTAAGTGCTTGTTTTATATCCTGAAGCAGCTGGTATTTCCTACTTCATTTTAGATTTTATTCTGCTCTAACTAGAAATGTTCTCATCATCCATTTAATTGCCTGATTCCCTTTCAATAGCTGCTAAGTACTTGGTCTGAAAAAAAAAATAATCCCAGTGTGGCAGAAAGTTCCACATCAAATTATTCATTATGTAAAAAGCATTCCTTTTTGCTACTTTTAATCTGACTAGCTTCTATTACTTGTTTTCTGAATTTCCCCCCCACACTCATTCTTTTCAGGGTTGGGAGTCAATAGGAATTTGCAATTTATCTTCTCAGTTATAGAGATGTAAAATAACAACTGCACTACCTTTCAAAATCAGAGATCCTCTTTCCCCCCACAACCTCCTTCTCAAGAAGGAAACTCTTGACTCATAAGCAGCTCTCTAGAAGTCAGTGGTGTTATTTCACACTATCTCTCAATTATTCCTACCGAAAGACTGTCCAAAGTGACAGAGTACCTGAAGTTACAAAATAGAGAATGAGATTTCCTTCCTTCCTGGAAAAAGATTATTAGACCTTATGCAGTAACACAATTATTAAATTCAAGCGGAAGAGGTGGGAAACAGCATAATAATTTGCTGTGACTTGGAGATTCACTCAAGCCTGAAGACATACAGGCATATAGCAATCTGCTCAGCTTCACCATGCTGGGGACTGTGCTTCCACTTGGTGATTCCGGACCATCCCAGGGGCTCAGGAGGTTTGAGGGGCATGTGCAAAACATGGTTAAATGTGGCCACATTCACCAACTGCACCCAAACTCCCAATTATTTTGAGTAAATTCTCCAGCAAGTTCAGACAGATTTGTCATGAAAATTCTGCCAAGCAGCAAGATTTAATTCCAAAACACAAAAATCATATATCAACCCTAAACATACATCAGAACAATAAAGAAAAAATATGAAGAGAGAGAGAAATGAAGAAATGGTTTGCTACAATACTGAAGTGTGTGCAGAAACATATGGAGATCTTGATCACAGTCAAAATAATGAGCTCATCTTTGCAAATGGAACAAGATTTGCTAAGATCAGATTAAAAGATTCTGAAAAAGATGTAATATTATAAGAACTTGGATAAGAGCTGTGTGGATAGGTAAGAAAGGTTTTATTCCACAGGTGTTATATCGAAAAATGGAATAAGATTTAGATTACAGCCTGGATGCCTGGACTTACCGGAGAGTCAAACATTATACTTGGTCACAAGGGCTAAGTGAGCAACAGAACAGCAGCAGTGTTCACAGTCATCAAAAGAGGGATCCCAGACAATTTGTTTGGCACAGCAGGAAGAGAGAGTAAAAAGCTCCAGTTTCAACATATACTCAGGTCCTCAGATATAAGGGAAACAAAGAGGCTGTGTGTGAGGAAGCATTTTTAATCCCATAAGTTCTAGAAAGGTAGCAATGTTCCTTAGCTCCCAATGTGCTCTAAATACTATGAAATGTGTATGTTGCTGACTTACAGTCACAATACAGAACAATATACAAAAATATAAGGCAAACAAAGCCATACTACATAGTTCAGACATGGGCATTCACATTAACTCCACAAGACAGTTGTGTTTCATGTGTATAAATTTTATCATTTTTTCAAATTACCTGTCTGCTCAGGAGTAATAAAACACTACTTTGCACAGAAATTATATTATCAGCATTATCTACTGAAAAGAGAATAAAAATAAAAGAATACTGAAAAGAGAGGAAACAAAGATAAAGTGTTACAGAACTGACATTCTCTTCATTCATAGTACAGATTTTTCACTTCTCAGTTTCATTGCTATAATCAGTTACCATTTGAATCATTACATCACAACTACATTCCACTGTCCTCATGATTTTATTAGAAGCTGATACCTACTCTAAATATCGTCAACATTCACAATTTCTGCTCCTCCCAGAGACCCACATGCAAACAGCCTATGAACTCCTACTTGTCACCAGCCTAAGAAATGCTCTTCCCCAGGACAGATGTTGCCACTGGCTTGAACAACCTGTGCCCTCTCTGAGAATCCAGCAGCAGGTCTTTTGTTTTATCCAGTAGGCAGGGGGTACTGGAAATCCTCATCAGAAAGTTATCTGCAGCTACGCACTAAAGGGAAGAGTCCGGCTTGCAGGATTTTGGATTTCATTTAAGGCAGTGCTTAACAAGAAGAGAGAGCAGCAGGTACATTTTCAATGCCATCTGCTGGATAAGACAGATAACTCTAAAAAAGGCAAAACCACGCTGTTTTCCACCTACCATCATCAACTCTTACCAAGGTTGGCCTGATCTTGAGGAACAACTTTCTGACTTTTGTGAATTATAACTTGTATTCTGGTCAGATTGGAAAAGCTTCATTAAACATGTCCTAACTGTTTGCAGAAATCACTGACACCATGGAAATCTGTAATTTCTTGTAAAGGACATAATTCTCATCATTCTGATAAGGAACACATTACTCTTGTGATAGTGTTACCAAAGCACTTCTAAAGACTCTAGTGGAATGACTCTCTTGCTCCATCATGCCATTTGGACAGCCTATTGGGTCACCTAAATTGAGTAAAAAAACCAAGAGATTGGTATGAAATGAGGTCTGGCATGAGGTGGATGTAACTCATATAAGAGATGCAGCAACAGATTGCACTCCTAGGTCCTCAAATACAAAAATCGTACTTGCTGACGTGAAAAAACAGCAATTGTTAATAAACAGATATTCTACTCTTCAACACTCCATATGGCAGTCTGATGGATTAAACACCAGCAGAGTGTTGATCACTCTAAAAGCTCATATTGAGATGATCTGGAAAATCTGTCTATCTACAATTTACGAATTCTGGTTAATTTAATTAAAATGCTGCATCACTAAGTGCCTTAATATGTGGAAAGCCATAAGCTTGTGAGGTTCCTGGCACATGCCTGCCTTTAGAAGAAGCTACCAAACAAATTAGCAAGAGTCTTCTTTTAAATTTGGGATATACAAAGGAAGACTTCTGAGCTAGAAAATCAGTCTAAATGTACATGCAGTGAAGAAGAGAGAGAAAAAAGTCTCCAAAACAGTCAGAGGGACAGGTGATACAATAAGGCTAAGGATGCCAGTAGCATAAGAAAAAAAGGACATAGGCTGATGAAGGTAGTAGTGACCTTTTTGAAAGGGGCCAGCTAAGGCTAAAAGAAACTGGATGTGTTATAAATCGCAGACTGAGAAATAGAGAGTTGGGTGGGGTTCAGGAAAGGAACTGCCCCCTTGCAACAGAACAAAGGCCAGGAAGTCCCAAGAAAGAAGGAGCCCATGACCAACACGCTTGGCCAAAGGTAAACCCAGTGGAGTCATCTACCTTTATCAAGGGAGGCTCGAGATCTGACTTCTTCAGCTGTCACAGGCTACAGCACATGCACAATCAATTACTGCAATTTAGCTAAGGGGTGGTACCTGTTCATTTTCAATTTGGTGTCAAACACCATGAAAAAGAATCTTTGAGACTAAACCAGCTTAGAAAACTTCTTCTTCCTAGAAGCATGTCTGGATGAAAGGATACAGACATCTCCATCACAAAAGAGAAGTGAGCAAACTGCTGGGATGTGGAAGCAGATTATAGTGTGGAAAACAGATAGAAAACCTTTTCCATTTCTGCAGCAGGTCTGAGTTCTTAAGAGAAGCCAAAACATTCCCAGTATGCTCACTACCGTCCCTGGAATTGACCCATGTTTGTTAATACTTTCCTTACACTTAAATAATATCTACTTTTGTTCTTCCTAAACAAAAAATGACTGCTGGGTTCACTTCTTAGCGACTAAAGCTGAGGATGAAGCATCAAGGGTTTTCCCAGCATGACTACTAAAATTTGAGAGGAGTCTGAAAAAGAGAAAGTAGTGTTACCAAGGAGATGTCACGGAAGAACAGATAGAAATCCCTATATTACTACCATCTCAGTCCACTGTAATTCAGCAAAGTATAAATGCTTTTCTTCTTCTTTTCATTCTGAAAACTATCTGGAGTAAATAGAAAAAAATTGAGATGGAAGGAACAGCACTTATCCCCAGAAACACACTAAGTTAGGATCATTTCTTGTTCCAAAACATTAAACAGAAAGAATTTTGGATTTTGTTATGTAGAATTATCATCTTACTTGGAAAAATAGGAACAATCTCTCTAGTATGATAATCAGTCCCCTACTTATATAGGCAGATGAGATTCTGCCTGCAAAAACCAAGAGGATCTGTTGACATTCTGCAACAGAGGATAGCGATGGTGAAGTTGTGAAGAAGTCCTGGTTGTGTTCTACATCTAGCATAGTATTATAAAAGACTGTCACCCCTTAAAGGCCACTTCAGCTGTGTTTCTACAGTTCACTGCAAGACAAAAGAGAATACTGAACTTCTACAATGCGCATCCTTATATTAATCTTTCCCATAAGAGTAGAATTCAGAAAAATTGATCTGGACTAAATAAAAAACAAAGCCATGTGCTTAGAAAATAAAATCCATTTAAAAAAAACTAATCACATTTACATTTCACTCTCCAGTATCATTTCCATGCTTCCTCTAGACTATTTCCAACTACTTTTCAGAACATGTGACTGAGCATGCTGGAGCCAAAGTTAATTATTTCCATATTAAAATACAAGAATACTAATCTTCTATACTATTACAAGAATAAGGGCCAATGAAAAGTGCCTAAGACAGAGAGTAAGATGGGAAAATAATCTTCCTTCCCCTAAGTCTTCTCTGCTTCAGAGGGACCAAGCAGGCTGCTTTCAAAACAAGAGCAAGTGATATAACAAAACAAAAGCAGATCTGAAAGGTGAGCAAACCCCACAAGCCACACAGTTATTATTACCGTGTCAACAGCACACTTGTTAAAAATGTATATTTTAATTTTCTGTATTGCTAAAGGTCCCAATTTGCCCAGGGATCTAGCTAAGCTGCCATTTTCTACCATGACACAGTCTAATCTTTATTTAATGGATTTAGCATCTATCTTCACCAGAGTGGTCTCTAAGGGAAAGGGGAGGGGAGTATGAAGGAGCACGAAGAGATGATCAGAGCCCCCCTCTCCTTCATCCATCCGGCGCTCATGTTTGTGTTCAAAATTCAATTACCTCCTTATTGATACTTCACAGAGATATTTAAGCTGCAAACATGAAGCCCTGATTTCCCAGGGGGCCATGCCCCTCTCTATTTCACTGCTCTGCTTCCCCTAGGGTGAATTCCTGAGGCGTCCATATTAATAGGTAATCAGTCACAATTCATTTATTAAACAGCTAGCAAGGTTTATCAGCCTGCCCTGATTAGCCGGAAGGAGCCACTGAATTCCTAATTTATTTATGGAAATGTAAGTGTCTTTTTGAATTCCATTCATGAAAGACAGGGGTGCCATGGGTCTGGCACATTGAATTCTAACAGGGAAGCAGCGGGCAACCTGGAGACCGAGGACTTTGCAACTTCAGCCTGGGAAATGCACTATGGTGACCCCAGCGTGATCAACAGATTTAGGACCAGAACCTCAGACAAGGACTCACAAGCCAGCTCTTCAGAGAGTAGGCATTGCCACCCAATGCCACTAGGGAATTATTATCCCAATGGCTCAGTGTGTGGAATGGCTGGATAAAGTTCACTAAACAAAGCCACCAATATGATGAAACAAGGTCAAAATAATAAAGGAAAAAAACAGAAACATTTTTAAAAGTTCCAATAAAACATTCAGAATGGCACTGAAAACCTCCAGGTAACGTTAATATACTCATTTACACATAAAGTTCAGCTTTTTGAAAACTGCAGACTGTTACAACCTTTACATTATTTCTGCTATAATAATTTCAGCTGAACTGGTTTTAAAATGGAACACCACTACTGCACTTTCAAACTAAGACACAGAAGCTGCTGGATTATCAGAAAGTGAAAATGGCTAAAACCAATTAAAAAGTTACTTCTCTATTGTTTTAAACAGAGACGTGGAGTACTCAGTAAAAGGCAGACTTTGAAGTGAAAAGACTTATACATGCACGTGATACATCTTAAGGCAGTTACAATACAGCTTCATATAACTTATATACATAGGCCTCAGAAGGTTTAAGGCTACCACTGGTGAAAAACCTTTTATCCCTGTCAGCTGTGTAGCGATCGTCAAAACTCACATTCCCCTGAATTTTACCCACCATAGTTACTCAATCAGAAAACAACTACAAATAGAAGACTATAAATGTTTATTCCTTTTTCTTCTCAACACAAATGTCAGCCAGGTAACTTTCACTCTATCCCTCTCTGCATCGTGACTTTCCAGAATAGCTTTACAGGGAAGTAAATATAGGTAAAAACAGAGATTGTATTTTCAAATCCTCCGAACAAAGTGGATATCCCTCAGGCAGATGCAGTAGCCAAAAGGATATTTTTGATTAATTTTTTCCTAAATTACTTAGATCTCAAAACTGACAGGATTTAACAGTGTACAGTGTTATATGAAATATGGAGAAGCGTATTGAAGCATATTCAGAGCATTTCTCTTAACACTAATTCTGAGACACTGTTATGAGACATTTTGTTCCGTGACTTCACTATTCTGATCTGATTATTAACTGACTACAGAAGTATTCAAAACTAAAAAGTCAAAGCATAAAGAAAGACGATGCAGATTACACTCCACAATACTGTATCTCACAAGAATTATTTCAGTACAATCATAATTACTTGAAAATACATTTCAAAAAGCAATCCTATGTGGTTTAAAACTGGCTACACCCACACCCTCTAAATTTACAAGCACAAGCTCAAGAGTTACATAAAAGGTTTTAATTTGCTTAAGATTTTGTTATACAAAAATTGCACCAGTGCATTAAAACCAATACAAAATCTGCACTGTGCCTAAACTAGTACAACCCATAACCTAAACACAAAATATATGATTTCCTCTCAAATTACAATGGTCAGACATGAAAAGATGTAGCACATGCAATAGACACATCTGAAATTTTAGGAGGAATAAGTATTTGAATTCATCTATGATCAAAATTTGTATGTTGCAGGTGTTTGAAGTCAAAGATGGCATGGGGAAACGAATCCTGGAAGCAGCTTTTCATTACCTGAAGAAGTAATCAATAGCTTAATTGTTATTAGTTTGTATTTTATGCAGTTAAGAGTGATTCTGTGTGCTTTTCTTACTATGAAATGTAGCTCCCTAGAAGAAGGAAAAAACCCTAGAATTTACATGAAGGATTTCTCAATACCTTTCCTCCACTGTGTAAGGAAAATTTCCACGCTGGGACAACAGGCAGACATCACAGGATTTTACAATAGAGCCAAACATCTAATCAAGATGTGGCTCTCAACAACCAGTTTCTCCAGCCCTCATTGCTTAGGGAACTGCAAATGCTACCAATGAAAATAAAACAACTTGTTCCTTTCCTGAGTCTAGCCATGCTTCATCTTTTACCCCCTTCAGCAGTAAATTCACAACAGTGATTTCAAACGAGGGCTTTGCAGAATACCTAAGACAGAACTCACCACAGAGCAGGTGAAGCAGTACACTCATGCATATTTTCACTGTGAAGCTCACTGAGCATCAAACTCAAAGTTATTTTCACTCCTTCAACACATAAGCTTCTTATCATACAGAAAATTACAGCACTGTCCATAACTGACGTCCAACCCATGTTGCCCAAATGTTGGAAAATGCTGAAGAATATCAGCTGCAATCACGTTGCAGTTATTTCTAGTCTTCACAGATGTTACTTCTAGTGATTTCTAGTATTCACTGGTTTCAAATCACAACCAAGTGAAAGCAATGTAGCACTGGCTTTCTGAAACCAAAGACACTTGCTCCAGGAGATGCAAAGTGTTATAATTCATGCTTCTTCCTTGACTTTCAGACATTAGCATTTGCACTGAAATTATTACACACTGTTGCTTATGTTAGCACATAGACCCAGTGGAAGGCTGGGTTACCTATTCAGTTGCCTTGCATTCTTGCCCACATGTCAACGCCCTCAAATGTCATCAGCTAGCTTCCCAAGTCATCAGCTTCCCTTATGCAACATGCATGTCACTACCATACCATGTATATGGGAAAGAAAGTACAAACTGTGAAATAACAGAATTTAGTATTACAACAGAGAATACAACATTACAGTCTTTAGCTGCTTGACTCATTTTCAAAGTAACTATTTTAAAGTCCATTTTAATGCAACCAAGTCTGATTTAGATACCCAGGCAAACCTGGCATGCTTCTGCCCAGCCACCAGGGCAGAACTGGGATTCCTGTCCCTATATAACACCAAGAGGGTTTTAAAATAAAACCCAAAATTATTACATAGGTACTCCTTCCTTTCTAATTGCCACTTGATAGAACTTGATGATAAACACCAACTACTCTGCTGAAAATAATTCTTCATACTTTCATCCTGTCCCATCTGGTTCTCCACCTTAGACATTTATTTCCAATGCTCCTGAAACAATGCCCACATACTTTTAAGGCTACTACAGTAACAAACTGCATGGATACAATAAAACCTGGGACAATTATTTCCTGTTTTTCTTGCACAGTCATTGTCAGTGACATCATTCTTATAGTGACTTACACATGGAACGTCACAAACTGTACATTCAAAACTTGCCTCCTACGCTACCTAAATGCTGTAACTTAAGTGATGATGTTTATATGCCCAGCACAACACAGTTCAGAATGAGAATCTCTAATTGACACTGGAGAAAATTAGATTATAACTGCATATGCTGTATTTTGCTGATGACAACGAGGTTAGGATTTGCAAAAAAAGTGTTATGAGTTCCTTAACAACCAACAGGTTATTAAGACCTTCGTCATATAACTCATTAGAAATGTGACATTTCCAACAGCAGAGAGCCCTCTAGAGCTATCACAGGATAACAGTTCAGCAGCCCTCAAGGAGAATGACACCAGTACAGTTTATTGCAACACCTGGGCTCTTCTCAGATTCCCCTTCAGCTACTGACCAAATCTGATTTTACCTGGTTCAGTAGAACAGAGATCAAATCCCAGACTGTAAAAACAGAAGTCACATTTTAATTTGAAGAATATGGGAGCTGATATTTGTTGAATTGCCAGTGAATTTGGAAAGCTTTAAATTGTAATAATAGGTTTTGGGGATGTTGTGCAAGGACTTAAAGAGATACTTATTTATAGGACAGTGTTTGTAAAACATCATCAAATAACTGAAAAGCCAAATTTTACATGACAGTGCATAGTGAAACCAAAATAATTGGCACTCGGCGAAGTTTAAACAATATGTGGATATATGCCTTATAGCACAGAAAGTTCTCCATCTGGAAAGGCCCAATCAATGTAAAATAATTTCTACATAGAAAATACATTCTGATGAACTTATAATAAGGTTTACAAGCTTTCACTAAAACAGTGCTCAAAACAACACATAAGAGAAATCTACCTAATCAGTTATTAGATGCCTTTCAATTACCTCTACTCTTGTGCTTGCATGGTAGTAACCAATCATTCAAATTAAATTATGCAGTGAAAATCTACTTATACAACATGGAATCTCCTATTCCCACCTCCCCAATTACAGTAAAAGTTGTAAGATAAATTACAAGAAAATAACAATAGCCTTTAGCTTTACTGTCAAGACTTGTAACTGTGAAAAGCAGTAAACACAACTTTATTATCACCTCATTGGGACCAAATATTTCAGCAAGAATAAATATACCCATTTTCTCAGAGCCAAAACCCATTGAAATATAAAATTTTGGGAATGAATACTGGATTACAGCACATCAACCACAGGCTTGCTTCCACATTTTAAGATCTTAAGTTAACCACTGAAAGTTATGAGCTTAACTTTCTGCACATTAGTTCATCAGGCTTAATTATGATACGAGTTTGTGGTGTGCTTAGGGAACAACAATCTCTTGGACACTTTAAAGAATCCACAAGCAGCCTTCAAACATGCTTTCATGGGCAAGTATAAAGTAATGTTTTATTGCCAAAATAAATTTCTAAGAGCCAACACTTCACTGGAGGGGGGAGGTGAAGAACAAACTTGCAATGAATAAGAGGTAGTATGTCTCCTCTGCAGGCAAAAGCACTAAGCACACTCTTTTGATCTCCAGCTAGAACTCAAAAAGCCACAGCAAACCCTTCCTGTATAGACAGAGAAAATTCAAAATATCTCAGCACTCCAAAAAATTCATGATAGGATCCTGGAAGTCAGGAGTACAGTTCCCCATTGGGACTCTATTTATCTCAGGCCCAGTGCTATACTCAACAACACACTTCTAAAGGAGAAAATTTTCAAAACACAAATCACTCCATTTTACATAAATTGGTTACTTCTCTGCCCTAACCCCCCAAAAGCTCATGGCCTAAACTCCAGTCATGCTGGGACATGATATGCTATGTTTTTACCCAGATTTTTATTCTATCTTACATTCATTTTTCAGTGCCTAACAAAATGCAAATAGCTATCACTGCTTCCATGCTATTAATGGCAGTGATCCTTTGATACTCTGAAAAAAAGTTATTGCATTCTTTTAGAATCAAGTACAATCTTTGTGCATCAAGAATCAGTATCACAGAAGACAAGGCTTAGATATAAAAGAAAAGGTACATTCAGATGAAATCTGTTGTACATGCCTGTGCAGATCCACACTAAGATTGAGGGATCAAGAATACATAGCCATCCTCATTAGAAACATATCAGCACAGTAAACTACACGCGTAAACCAAGGGTCATAGCAGAGTCTTCAGCTCCTTTTCCCTACCCCCATAAAATGGGTTTTCCTGCAGAAGATATATGGGAACTAGTTATGAAAGTCAAGCAATTAAAAAGGATTTCTGAGGTATTCATGGGACTGTACCAGCCACAAGTGCCTGACAGCTCTGCTCGTGTGCCAGTCCCTGGAGAGCCATCACACTTCAATTACTATCACTAACATTAGTCATTATCAAACTGGCTCCAGCCCCCGGGGAAGGCAGCTTGTGATGACAATATCCAGCCTCTCCTTGTAAAACAATTCATTAGGCAAAGCGGAACAGCTGGGGCAGCCACGTGCATGTCTGCAGAGTGGCCGCCCCACCGGGACCTCCAGCCCCCCTTTTCCTTTTGGACAGGGGCAGCCACCGCCCCCATGACAGCTGTAAAAGCCTCTGGGGACACTTCAGGTTTAATCAGTGCTCCTTATACTCAGGGGAAGCATATGATTGCAAACTTAAACTAATGGCACTCAGAAGGTTACAACAATCATCAGATAAGAGGCTTTAGGGCATTTTTATCTTGTTCTAATGCTCACAAGTTAATGAGGCAATAAGAGACAGATACTATCAGACTTGGTCTAGCAACATTATACAGATAGGATGTTCAAAGTTGCATTACTAGAGATGCAAGAGGTAAGGTGGCAAGCTCGTTATTGATCTTAGAGAAGACTTCATGCTCGGAACAACTGAAACCACTCAATAAAGAGCCAAAATACTTGGCAAATTTTCACATAGCTTTGTATGCATGATCACTGCATCCAAAACCTGAAAAGAAATGTAGCAATTGTGCCACCAAACAGGTAAATAATCCCTGGCATTAGTATGAGTACATACTCGTAATTTTTAACCTTTACGGCGCTTGCAAATAGAAATCCTTTTGTGTGTAAATGGCTAAGAACAGCCTTGCTTTTATTGGTTATCCTGCCTGGGTCTCAGGCTGAAGAGCCCTTGATACTGGGATCTGCTTCATCATCACATTCTCATTTTACTTCACTGATAACAGACACAATATTCTAATGATGCCTTCCTGTGACATATAATAGCAGCAAGCAGCAGGAAACAATGAACAGTACACAAGAAAGGATATTTAACAATAAAGGCTTTAAATGCTGTTTTTTAAAATCCATGATTTTTCCAATGTCTTGCAAAAGAAAGTTAACATGAACTCCACCCTCCAGCTGGGGAAATAGGAAGGCACACGTAACGTGGTGAATAAACCAAGCAAGCAAAACAGTGGTAGTCCCAGAAAGGGAATCAAGTCTCCGAAGTCACACTCTAGTGAGATTTTCACTAGGATCAGCTGCTGCTCTGCAAATGCGGCTAGTAACCCGTACTGGGGAAGAAAACCCTCTCTTACTCCGGCCAGAAGCCAAAATTTATGGGAAAACATTTCAGACAGAGATGATACAGGGATAATCTTTCCAGTATTTGTAAATACAGAGCAAATGTTCTATTTACCCAGAAGAAAAAGTTTTAATTGGATAAAGGCATAGACTGCAAAAGATTTTTAAATAATACAGATCAGTTGTAAATGTTGGAGTCCCTGCTAGAGTGTTTCCTGAGATTTGTTTGGCATTTTTGTGTTTTTAAACGATAATGGAAAAATGCACATAACCTTATGCTTGATCAAACTTTTCCCCATCTTCAATTCCTCCACTGACAGTAGTCTACAAGTTATCCTGTCAGAAAGAGAGTAGCAAAAAATAGGCTTTTGACAGTATAATGTAAGAATATTTTGTTTGTAGTCATGTTTCTTTCTGTGCCGAGCATGTGGCAGGTAGCAATGCTTTAATGTGACAGACCATTCCTTCACTTTTGTGGCTAAAAGCTCTTCAGTCAAGCACCATTGACCCTCTACTTGTCTAGACAGATGAAGGTGGCTTCACTGTTCATTTCAGCCAAGACAGACAGAACCTCTGTGTATGCTAAGGACCATTCTCTTGCTTTGCTCAAAAAATTAAACTGAATGGACTGTATCTCCCTGTGCAGTAAAATGGGCTCTGCACCTCACATTGCACAGGCTCGTAATCAGCTCTGTGGATGGAAGTATTTGAAAGTCCATTCATCATCCCCCGAACACATAAAAACCATCACTGCGATACAAGAATTCTTAGGTTTCTTGCTCCTAATCAGGCTGCTCACATAGAAGCACATCATGGAGTTGCACCTGCCTAAAGCTCATAAACTGAACGATTTGGTGCTGTGGGAAATGAAGGCTTTGAATGAACTTAGTTCTAGAAAGGATCTTAGAGCACAGAAATATTGAACCACTGGGTATCTGGGTTACAAGGGCTCAGGAGGTCTCCTAGTCAAAGTAGGGTCAATTATGAGGTCAGATCATGTTGCTTTATTCAGCCAGGCCTGGAAAACCTCCAAGAATAGAGAATGCACAACCCCTCTGGTAACTGCACAATGTGTTCCACTGCTTGACTGACCAATGTTAATATTCCAGATGTCTTCACAAAGCACAAATTAGTGCTTTGAGAACCATACCAAAAATTCTGTGAAAGCTAATGGCAATGCATCAGATGAATGATTTTAGTCTTCAAACAAGTTTGGTCAGTTAGTCTTCTGATTAATCAGATTTCTTCCTCTTTTCCCCACTAACATTGAAAAGACTTCCTTCTCTTAACCACAGGATGTATCTAAATCAACCTTCACTCTATCAGCATAAATTCAACAAGTCTTTTCCAGAAAGGATCAAAATATTGCAGCATTTGTTTTATGGTAAGAATGCACAATTTATGCATATGGGTAGAATCACATCTGACGTCATCAGTAGACTGTACCTCCCTGATTTTATATTTAAGAATAACCTGAGCAGGCAAGGTCCAGACTCAATTTCCATCCTCACCATTGCAACCTAATCTCCTGGCAAGTTAATGCAAATGAAAGTGAACACTTCTCTGACACTGGTAGCAAAGTGTGTTCCTCTCCCAAGAGAGACCTGTAAAACAGGACAGTCACTGACAGCAGTACAATTACTGACACAGATACAGACTTTATGGACATGTTTATCTCTGCTGTAAATCCACACTCTCTCTCCACTCCGATTCATGAGTCATAAAGAAATTGCAGATAATGAAAAAGTTGGAGAAATTTACAGCGTGTCGGAAACCTCAGACAGCCAGAAGAAATTAAAGAGCTGACTGAGGATAAATCACACAGGTACAATTAAAACTTCCTATACCTTCTTCACTTCCAAACTGGGGCACAAGCCAATGGAGATGATGAAAAGTTGAGGTCATGACTCCTCTGACTGTAATCATTTCTTAACTACCTACATGTCAAAATTAGCCAATTCACACATCACATATGAATGGCAATTTCAAGCTGGCATTCTACTGTCTTGCTCTTGCAACTAGCCGTGCCCTGGAAAAATCCTGCCTGTAAATAAGCCACCCTGCGAACAGTATAAGGAAAGGTGATTTCCTTGTCCCTCTGCAGATGCAGAGTATCTCTTACCACAGCACTGTGCATTAAAATGAAGAAGTAGATCTACAGCGTGGGAGGAGAGTATAAAAAGAATAGGAAGAAAGGCCAAGGTTTCACATGGAAATCATAGCATCTTGGACATTATGGTGACAGTGCCACTAAAACATCTTAACAGACAATTTAAGCACTCTTTTCATCTCTCTGAAACAAACAAATAAGGACAATGTAAACTGAAAACATTCTCCATGTTTTTTCCTACTGACAACTAAACCAATCATTTTAGCTGATTTTGAGTTCCTGAAAATCTCTGTGATCAGCTCCTAAGCCGCAAATGAACAACCCGAAATGTGACACATTTTCTGGGAGAAGTCTACTAACTCTGCTAAGCAATTCCTTAAACTAACTGCATGTTACAGAAATCCAGTGTCCAAAGAGCATAACTTTGTTGTCCAGCTATAAAACACTGCCTTCAAGCTTTTAAGCACGTGAAATGTACTATTTCAGATAAAGCTCTCGCCAAACACAGTACTAAATAACAAAGTGAGAAATATGCTTTCAGGCAAAAATGAAACATGAGGAAGATTCATTCAGCAAGGCAGTGTAGAAAACTAACAAAAAAAAAGCTGCTACAAAGAAAATTCTAATCAGACCAGAAATAAGTGAAGCACATGCACATCAAACTACTTTCTCCTATGCAGGGCAGCTCACCTTGTAAGTAAATAAACTGCGTATTTTAAGTTTAAGAACATTATGAGCACTCAACATGGCAGTAAATGTTCTCTTCCAAGTCCAACATATTTAGAACAATGTAGGTTATTCCAAAACATCTTTTCTTGTTCAGATTAATACAGACTCACTAGTGCTAGAAGCACTGTACTTCTGGAAGTTCCAGTTTCCAAGAAAGTGAGCATCCTCCTTACTCTTTTGTCAGCAGTCAAGATGGTAAGAACATTGCTATATCTCTCTAATAACAGGCACTGAGACTTCTACTGTGGGATATAGATTTGGATCCATGTCACATGATCCTCTTTCACTTTATTTCCTCCTTCCTTCTCCAAAAGACAGTTCTCTACTCCAGCTTCACCACAACACTTTAGATAGTCTTATTTCTTCGAGGAAGTAGGGAAAGAGTTCATGTTCAGGAAAGAGTCTGCTCTTCTACACGGATTCCAAAGCCTCATTTTGGTTAATATGAAGCCAATTCAGAATCCAGTTCACTTTTCCATGCAAGTTCCCAGATTGCAGAGAGTGGACATACAGCTTTTACTAAAATGGACCAACACGAGATTTCACAAGATGCCTCTCTGTTCATATATTGGTTTCCTACAAATGTAAGAACCTGAAACATTTTTTACAAACAATTGTACATACTGACCAGAAAGAGCACCAGGCAACTATAATGCAGGAAGTGAGGCCGTGTTCACAAATGTGAAGTACAGTTTCCAATCTTAAAAAGCCTGTGTGTTGCCAGGGCTAAAGAAAAAATGGCTATGGTCAGGAGATATTTTTATCTGCTCAATTACATCACTGATAGAAGCATGTTTGGGTACAAAACCTGGGTGTTTTGCATGAACCCTAAAAATACCCTGCATGTTTGTGCTAGATACTCCTAGGAAAGATAATCCATTACACAAAAGAGAGATGTTTCAGTAAGGGAATACATTGTCTTCCCTCCTTTCCTTATTTTGATTCTAATTCAACAACTTTGTATATACAAAGTTCATGTTTAATAATTGCCATGCCCTGTGTAGTTTAATAGATAAGTTCAGTCCACCAAAGACAGAGCCCCTGATTTAAACATATCCTACCTATGATCAGCATTGAAAAAAGGGAAAAAAAATAAGCCCCATTGAAAACACAATGATGAGTAGCTTGTAAGGGTCACCAGCAGAAATATTTAAAATACGCTACAGGTAAATCCTGATGAAGGAAGATGGAACTTCTCTGCCCCTCCAAAAGTACTAAAAAAGCTGAACTTGCAGGCAAGATATCATGACAGCATTTATCTGTGAAAAACAGAAGACTACCAATCGAAGAAAGAGTAGCAATCTGCACATAACTTGGAGTTCAGGACTCCTTTATGATTTTCCAGAAATTTCAGAGGCTGCAGGGGACTACAATTCACAATCAAGGACAGCTTAACTTGGGAGCAAGGTAGCTGCTCCTCTCGCTGGCTCTGGAAGGGTCTCTCCATTACAGGGACACCTCAGTGACTTCAGGTAGTGGTTGCTTAACTAGCAGTCTGGCCTATTACCAAAATAAATAAATAAATAAATAAAATACCCACTGTCAAACAAAAGGACCTTTCAACCCACCATCCTGACTGACATGCCAACAGCAAACACCTACGGAAGAGTGTAAGAGCAGGGAAGCACACAGCTGTACCTGCCTAGTGATTTCTCCCTGTTTTCTGCACCTCCAAGATGTCCAAGCCACTGGTGACTTCTCAGTGGCCAGACACCCTGATGGATTATCTTCCAATTAATTTATCTCATTTATTGAGATAAACTGCCTTCCCACAGCACCCAGTGGCAATGAGTTCTGACTCTACTGTGCAGCATAAGTATCTCCTCCTGTCTGTCCTGACACACGCTTTTATTCTCTCTTGCTCCTGGACTATGAGAAACAGTCCCTATTCACACTTTCTCTGCATTAATCAGTTTTCCATATCTTTTCCACATCCTGCATCAGCTGTCTTGCTTCAGGCTAAAAACTCCTAGTCATTTCCTTATTCTTCAGATTAAGGAAAACCATCACTGACTGACTAAACCATGGCTGACTTTTCCTCTATCAGTCTGGTGCTGCAAGATGACCAAACTTCTGCTGTTCATCTGCACTCTCTCAGGTCAGCCAGGTCTAATCTGTGGGCCCTTGACAGCTAGCATCAAACAGCTCTTCTACTGCACCCTTGATATTTATGGAAAATAAATCAGCATTACAAAGGAAATAGCAGCAAAGTTGCTAGAGTCCAGTGGAAGACAGGGCACAAAAAAACACAGGAAACTATAAATAGGGAGACTGGGTTGAACATGTTCAAGAACTGTCTAATCACTCTTGAAAGAGTATGAGGATTTAACACTGGGTAATAGTCACTCCTAAAAAACAATAGGCTCAGCAGGAAGTCTTGCACTAGCAGTATCAGTGAAGCTGTACTGTCGTGGCATAGCAGCCAGATAATCTCTCCGGCATCAGTGAGATGTAATAAATATGGCTGTGATACCAGGTATCCATATTTACATTTTAGGACTTCTGAACCAGTATAGCAGGTGTTACCTGAAAAATATCAGATGTTATCAGGGAAGTAATAGCAGGGCCTTTGGAAAGTCCTTGGACAACCACATTCCTTCAGTGGCATAGTGTTTTTCCTGCTTCCCCATCCTACATATCTGTTACCTTTATTCACACAGGTTTGTTCCAAAGTTTGGAAAAAACCTAACTTTTTAATTTTTTTATAAGAAAAACATTTTTCTCTGTATACGTAGTTCTCAGATGCATGTCTGTATAGGTTTATTCCAAAGGATGACAGGGCATATCTTTAAATGCACGGACTTCCCAGAGCTGCTAGTTCATGAAACCAAGACTTCAAAAATCTTCTAGAGTCAACTTTGACTCAGTTGCAGTGAAAGGTGCAATGCGTCATACAGTGGAAAAAGAGAGGTAGCAATCTAAATTTCCAGTTATTTACATGTAGTGTTTTGAAACTTGCTGCTTTCCATGCCACAAACATTGAGTCAGGATCTGTGACTGGGTTCCCAAATAAGAACTATCTTCCTATTGCTGGGGTCTCCTCATTCTGCAGTGCTCACTACTCCACTCCAAGCAAAGCTGGAGGCACAGAGAGCAGGAGACAGCCTATACATTTTTTTCCGCAAACTTCTGCCAGTAGCAGCAATGAAACTCATTGCCCGGCTGTAGCTCATGTTCAGAAGAGATACTATGCCTCCCAAAGTCACCCCAACCACATGAATAACTAAAAGTAGGTGTGTTCATTGAGCCCACTTCTTTCTCCTACCTTTACAATATCCACATTAACAGGGACAGCTAAATCAACAAAAAGCAGGATTTTTAAAACTGAAAATGGTTTCAATGTATTCTAACCAATAAAATAATTCATTAACAGAAAGAAAATAGAAGCTCTAATGCAAGAAGCTTAGACTTAATATCTTGGAGGTCTTTTCCAACCTAAATGATTCTGTGATTCTGAGAACTTAAAAAGAGAGAAGCAGCAAGAAGCAAAAGGACAAAGTAGAATTTTACAGAGCTTAAAAAGGAGGCAAGGAAGCACAAACTGAGACCTCAGAACAGATGCTGAAAACTAACTTACTTTTAAAATACTTTATTGCTATTGCTACAAGGTCCTGAGCCTGGAAGCACCTGGAGAACTCCAGAAGCACCTTGTAGTGAAGAATAAATACACAAGAGACACCAAAGGATAGCCTACCTTTTAAGAGAAAAGTGAAAATTTTAAAAAAGAAAAATTATTGGTTCATGCTACAAAAATCCTGCTTCACTCAATGAAAGCTATCCTTTTATGGGAATTCTGTGCTAAGGAAGGAAAGAATATTCTACAAGGAACATTCTGAGTGAGAGCCCACCAATAGCATGCCAGGAAGAAAGTGAAGGAATAGATGTCAAACAAGCTGGAAAGAAAACATAAATTATATGTTAATAAATTAATTTCATTTACAGAAGCCACAGGGCAGTCAACAAACTAGCCAGGGTGACAGAAATTAAATGTAACCCTATGGGGAAAAGAGGGGAGAAAGTCAGTTGCAGAGAAAAGAAATCTGTGAGAAGCAAGCAACCAGAAGAGGAACTGAGAAACCCATAGCCAAAAAGTTAGGGACAGCTGGAACTATAGATAATAGGAATGTGGAATCCAGATAATAATATTCAACCATTTCTAGATGAAAGCAGTGAAGATGGACAAAATATTCAGTATGTTTTTTCCAAATTTGTCAAGAAAGCCCTCTTTTACAGACAGAATAGAAAGACAGTTCATAGGAATTCAAGAAACAAAGCATATAATTCAGTAATTATTGATTTATCAAACTATGCAATGTCCAATCAATTGTTCAGATTTCAATGTCAGTGTTGCAATAGTACCTCAATGAATAAACTTTTCGAAAGGTAAATGGTCCCACATGTCACTTTGCCTAATGAACTCTAATGCAAAATTGACATAAAGTATGCTGTGAACAGGATCAGTAACAGATCTCACAACACAATACAATGTCACTCAATAAGTCTATTTCTCATGGACAGCTGCAGGAATCATCCTGGTCCTGCATAGCATTTTATTAGTAACTTGGAAGAAAATAGAAGTCTTTGAAAAATGAAGGATTTGAGGCGGGATGTAAAAGTGAAAACTTGGAAGGAAAAGTTGCTAACATAACGAAGCAGAATTGTCTCTCACACTCAGTGCTGACAAAACATTTGAAAATACTTTAAAAAAGACAGTGCAAATTGTGAACAGAAAATAGGTCCCAAAAAAACAATATTGGGAAGAACAACTTCAACTATGACTGAAATGATACAGTTTTATAGAATAAAAAGAAGCCAGACTTCTCTGGGAGGCCTCATTCTGCCATCTAGAGGAGACTTATCAGCCGCGGTTTTCATCCTGCTCGACAGCCTGTTTCAATGAACCAGCCAAGTCAAGAGGGGATTATTAAACTTCGAAACACAAAGATATAATCAAATCCACATCTCTAGAAAAAACTACAAATCCCTTAACTTTAACAAACAGATCTTTTGGATTTTCCCTTTTTTCTCTCTCTTAATCTAAGTCCATAAGAGAAAACAACCTAAAGACAATATTAGGAAAAACAGTCCTAAGAAGCTCTGTTCAAACTCTGCAACTAATTTTGGTAAAAACTTTCCAAAGATACACACAAAATGTTCAATGTATCATAGTATAAAGGAAAACTGACTTCAGTGACAAGAAGTTACAAGCACAGACCTTTCATAAAGCTTGAAAATTCAACGTTTCAGTTACTAGAGACTGCTGGGCTTCACATATTTCACAGTTCACTCACTTTGTCTTTTTTACACATTCATTTGACCTCAGTAAATGGAAATGCATGCAGCATATATTGCTAAGGAAATAACCTTGCTACCTTCACTGTAACTTAGGCTCTGCTTAAACTCCACTGAGCAGAACAACGCTGTCTGACATCAAAGCCTACAGCTTCACTGAGAAAGCCAATCATCAGCCAATCTGTGTATTTGATTCAGTTTTACACTGTTATACTTTAACTTCTACTCCACCAAATGCTTTACACACTCCTAACAGATGTTAGCACTGAAAGTAAAATGAGCTTGGAAGTATGTTAGAACAGGCTTAATGATTTGTTAATAAGAAAACATTAGGCTATCCTAGGTTTGCAGTCAGAAAGACTCTGAAGGTTTATTACTACTTTTTGTTAACCACTGAAACGAAGGCGAGACTTCTAAAACTTTTGGTGCTTTGTGTAGCTCAAGCATAACTGCAACTAAAATCTATGTTAGTCCAATATTAACAGAAAAAAGGAAATATGTATGTACAGGTAGCATTAAACAAGCCCAAAATACTCTTGAAATCCTCAAGGCTGGATTGACCAGTTAACAACAGTCTTAAATGTGATGATGAAAGCAGCTTTTTCTTTGAAAAAAAAACACAATAAAAATTGGCTGTTTCTAAGTGGGATAAAGGTCATCTTTAGTACTCAATGACATCACCTCCTGCGAGCACTGAGTGTAAAAAAACCCATAACAGCTACAGAAGCAGGAAACAGTATGAACACAGAGTGATAGGAGAATCCTACACACAAGTGAAAGTGTCACTGTAGAGGCAGTGCATGAAGTTTGAGAGAAGTGTTCTGAGTAGTAGTTTTAGTATCAGAGTGGGAAATCCAGCAAAGTGATCTGATTTATGTAAAGCAATGATAAGTCAGGAACAGAAGCTTATGTGCCACTAGATAACACCAGACTGACATTCAACCACTTGTTATTTCTGTTGTTTCCCCCATGCAGGTAGGCTACAAGCTGGGAGATGTAAGCTCACTTTCTCATCCTGTTTCAGAAGGTCACTAACTGTGACTGTCAGACACTTGCTAGATCCACCAACACACTTTTGCAGCTACAAATGTACCACAAGCATGCGCTTTAGTGGGAAGGTTTGCAATGAAGTAAGAAACATCTGTCTGTGTACAGCACTTACACTCATCAAGTCCCAGCTGATAAGCCAGGTTCTGCAGGCCACGAACTTTTTCCATCAGGTTAGCTGTAGTAAGGCTCCCCAACTCTAAGAGAGAAAAGGGTGAATTTTAATGCTGTCTATAGCCCTCTAGTGACAGTTTACCTGTTCAGTACTTCACAGAGAATTTTCAAGCTATACTTCTGACAAGATCTATTTCCAGTGAACAGCGTATGTTCAAAATTCAAGCTGACTCCACCTCTCATTTTAACATACTGAGAAAGACAGCCACAGCTCTGATTCATGCTTTAATCTGGATATTCTCTTGGAAATAACACATTTAATGAAAAACATGTATCATTAACAAGATACAGACTCTTGAGATGGAGATTCGGAAAATGTGACCGCTAGAGATCTGAGGCCACAGGGCCACCTCCAGAACACTTAAAGAATAAGTGTTTTAAGCCTCTTTAAGTAAGCACTGAATTCCCACCTGCTTTGGCAACCTTGCTTCCTGCCCACAATGTCCATACTCACCCTTCAACATATCAATATCATCATTTTCTAATTCAGCCATCCACTTGGGAGGAGAACTTGTAATGGGCTATTAAAAAAAAAATCATATTCAGACAAGTGCATTTTTAGAATTAAACAAAGAAGTCTGATCTTGTATTGAAGACTACTTACACTGATAGGCAGTGTATTAGATACACTAATACGGAAATTCCATGTGGTCTGCTGAGATTATTTTATGTTTATTTTCTGGCTTTAACTGGACATTCTAGAGTTTAAAATTACACAGTACCATCCAAAAACCAAATTCAGTATAAAAAACGGGATTCCCTAAAGTTTAACCATTTTTTTCTTCCGAAGTGTAATTCTCATTCACGGTAAGCTGCACAAGGTGTAAAAAAGATAGACATATATAAAAACCACATTAAAAACAAGAGGCTTACTCCAGTGCATGCTAGAATTATAACTGAGATAAGGCTTACGGAACGAAGCCGTAGAGCCCGCAGAGAGAACCCGCAGATCTGCGGCCCCAGGGGAGGGGGGAAGGCGAAAGGCAAAGCAGCGCTCACTCACGCTCTTGAAGGAGGCGGCGAACTCGGCGACGCCGGGCACTGGGGAGAGAAATGGGCGGGCGGTGAGCGGCCCCGTGGGCAGCACGGCCGGCGGGACCGGCCCAGCCCGCGCCGCTGCCCCGCGGCTCCCCCCG
>WBMV01001660.1:140671-154267 GCA_013396655.1 Campylorhamphus procurvoides | reverse complement strand
GGGCGCGGCTGCCCGTCCGTCCCCGCCCGCGGAGCTCGGCGGTGCTGCCGGAGCAGGCACTGCAGCTGCCCCCCCGCCCGGCCGGAGGGGCGGGATGGAGCTCCGTGTGCGACCTGTCGGGCTCCGGCCGGGCCGCCCGGGGACCGCCCCCGGCACCGCTGAACGCTGTGTGGGCACCGGCCTCTTGGCATCTGTTTGCAGCACGGAGGGGATCTGGTTTCTTTCGGGCAGCATCGAACAGCTCCAGCTGTTGTAGTGCCTTTTGAGTTCTGCTGTCCGTGGCTGCACACTCTCCAAACTCTGAGCAGCTAAACCATGCTTTACTGCTTTGCCTGCCGTCCATGTTCCCACAGCAGGCACGGTCTCTACAGAAAGAAAAGGTGGTGATCTTATGGGAAAAGTTCGATCAATATTAATTCAGCATTTCCTGGCTTGCTTAAAATGTTTTTTTGTTGTATGTGCAGTCTTTTCCTTTAATATGTATTAAGCAATTTGAGAAAAACATGAATTCCGTTGCACTGAAGCCCATGTGGGTCATAAAGTACAGGAGCTTGTGTCTCCATTGCAGATACTCGGCACTTGGGCTAATGGAGCGATTGATAGCCCTAGGAGTTTGTCTTTCTTTAGACCAGCACCTTTTCTGACAGTCAGAAAACTCAAGATCAGATTTCCTATGCTTCCTTCCAGGTTCTAGAGGGATTTTTATTTTCGTAGGCACAGATTTCTGCCTCTCTTCCCCAAGTGTGATTCCAACTACATAATCATCTGCAACTTTTTATTTTTAATTCTCTCTTTATGTTGCCTCCCAAATCATTAGGTCTCACTTAGCCATTAACTGACTTATTTTACTGATTTCATCCTAGCTTTCTCAATTTGCCCCCTCTCATTGCTGTTCACTTTTTTTTTTTTTAGTTTTCATCCACTTTTCACTGTCAGTACTTGTCCAACCAATACCTTTTATATTCCTGATTCTTCCTTTCATCTCTTTCTCCTCATTACATCTTGGAGAGCATCCCAGTCCTTATCTCCCTCTCTTAATTCCACATCCTAATTTCTTCAGTTTCCTGATACATTTGGGTTTATATCCCAGTTCTGTTGATCTGTCCCATATCTGTTCTTCATTCAGTAGATCCATTTCCCCTTCCTCTTATCAGTTCTCCCCAAGCCACAGTTTGTGTCATGATTAACTTGTTCTTGCTTTCTCCTAATTCTTTCCTTATGTCCCAAAACCAACTCCTATTTTCTAGTTTATAAATTTATACAGTCCCAATCTGTTTTGCTGCATGATACAGTTTTGTTGCCTATCTAGTGCTAATTACAGCTTCCTCATCTGCTTTCCCTTCTGCTCCATATCTACCTGAACTTTCCTTTTCCCTGCTCTCCATCTGAGTTGGAAGATTCTGTTTTCTGTGCTCGCTGCCAGGACAGTCACTGTGAACTCCACAGATGCAGCTTCCTTGCTCTTAGTTGCAGGACCAAGTGGGGAGTGAGAAAAGTCCAGTTTTATGCTTGTAGCTGTGAACTGGAAAGATGAACTTAGTGGCCTAATGGGGAGGAAGCACATAGTACAGTGTGCACTGGGTTCATGGAATTTTCACAAAGTGAATTATTAACTGTTTCTTCTGAACATTCGTGAATTGCAGTTTTTCAGGTTTTGATTAAGTAGATTGAAATAACTCCGAACATAAGTATAGCAGTGTATTTTTTCTATAACTGCTTTTAGACAGAATTTTGTCCATTTTGGTGTAAAGTGAGAGAAAAATGGGGCAGAGAGCAGTTAGCTGGGTCTTGCTGTGAAGACTGGATCTGGACTCTAGTGGTTTGCAGAGCAGTAAATGATAAAGGATTGCATGCAATGGCACATTGGTATTTAGGCAGCTTGAGACAAAAATAGCTCACTGTCCAGTGTTTTGTCCTCCACAGCCAACAACCAAACTCTTCATTGATGGGAAGTTTATTGAGTCCAAAACTACTGAATGGATTGATATCCACAACCCGGTAAGTGAAATGGTCTCAGCCTCTATAATAGTGATCATTGTGCAACAAAGGTCTGTGCCTCTTTTCAAGGATGTAGCAAAAGGGGAAAGTACATACATTTCTTGAGAAAGGTTTAGACTTGGAGCTTAAGAGGGGTTATTGCTTCTCAGTTTTCTTTTCACATGAAATGGCATTCTCAGAGAAGTTACTACCTCCTTTATCTCCCCCATGTAGTAAGCCCCTGATCTCCAGAAAGGAAGCTTAAACTCTGCTTACATATTTTTGTTTCTCACAGACAGGCTCTGTGATCAATATATCAAATTTCTGAAGGTGTCTTTCACCCTGTATGTGAAATCAACTGGGTGTGATTTGATGCCAACTGAACATGAAGTCCTGATAAAGACTGATATTCTCAGACCAAGGTGAAAAATCCTAACAGTTGAAGCTCCTCTGCTTTCAGAGAGTTTCTACCTGTGAACCACAATGATCACAGAGAATTTTGATATTGGATACTATGCAGTGTTAAATAGTCTTGGACTAGTAGCCCTTGTACTTGTCTAAGTGCTCCACCAAAGACAAATGAAAATGAGGTTGCACTCAGAATTCTGACCCTTCTGATCCCCCCTAGTAAGCATTTGGACAGCAGTTTCTCAGTCTTTTCTCTACGAAGTTCTATTTTGATTTGCTTTGTGGAAGTGATCAGAGCCGCAAGCCATGTTCATGTAGCTCATTTGATCTCCATGTGGCAACCAATGTTCTTGTTTTATTTTCTTTCCCTTGTTTTGAGTAGTTTCTCTCTTAGTGATATTCCTAAAGTTTTTGTCATGTCAAAGCAGATTTAGTTTTTAAGAGAATGTTAGATGGAGGTTAAACAAGCAGAATCAAGCTTTTAAAGTTAAAATACTGTAGAACTATGGTTGCTTATAAAAATATTGCTTTGGCCTAAGGGTACAGGTAAGCTAACATCAATGCAAATTGCACAGTCACATGCTGGTTTTCCCAAAGGAACATTGCCTCATTTAACGTGCAAGAGACACGGCAGATGACCCAAGATGATGCAGAGGGTAAAGACCACAGTTCACAGAAACTTCTGCCTTATACTGTCTAGAAGCTTCAAGACAGACAAGTCACTTCAACTCCAACTTGGAAATGAGGGCTGCATTTGCAGTTTTCTGGGTGCCTAATTTGAGATATGTAAAGTGCGGGTTTTCAGAACTACTCCAGTTGTAGCCCAGGCCTTTTGTGTGCATCAAGGAAGGTGCCCTCCTCTCAGAAGTACAGCTCATTCTAGAACAAATATACTAGGTGTATGCTGTGAAATGACTGGTGAATGGTTGCAGGGGCAGAGGGGAAAAGTCAAGTTTTGATGCAGTTTGGTTTTTCTTTCAGGCCACAAATGAAGTGGTTGGCCGTGTACCAAAAGCCACAGCCAGTGAGATGGAAGCAGCTGTGGCTTCTTGCAAAAAGGCATTTTGGAACTGGTCAGAAACATCTGTTCTGAGCCGTCAGCAAATCTTTCTGCGTTATCAACAACTCATCAAAGACAATCTGGTGAGACACCATGACTGCGGCTGAATGCATTGCAGCTGACTTTAGGATTTAAATTGAGAGACTCTGGGTTTACGGAATTCTTGATGAGGCATTGCCATGATTGAGGAGCCAGCTGAGACACTGTCTAGAGGTGCAGCAAAAACACTCCCCATCAAATGAGGATGGAGAGGCCATGTTTTTTAGGGAATATTATTCTGCATTTGTCCCTTTACCAAGAGACCACAAATGGAGAATGTGCCAGTTGATGAAGACAAGTGTGTTGCTCTGTCTTTGGGTTTCTGTGATTGCTTTTTTTGGTGTGTCAGTAGTATGATACCTGAAAACATTAGAGCACAAGCCAACCCATGGTTGATTTTTCTTTCAAAAATGTCATCTGTGTGGGTTATTGGCTTTTTGTCTACAAAGAACAAATCAGTCAGTATAGGCTCTTCTGGATTCTGCTCAGTCTCTTCATTGTGACGTTCAACTCTCTTAAACTGTCTTATCCCTGCACTGTTTCATGGGTGGGCACTTTTCTAACATTCATAAACTTTGTGTTTTCCATTTCCAGAAAGAAATTTCCAAACTCATCACCTTTGAGCAAGGGAAGACTCTGGCTGATGCTGAGGGAGATGTGTTCCGAGGGCTTCGTAAGCAGCTGGCTTCTCCTGTTAAAAAAAGGGGCTTTGAGAACCCATAGGAAGGGATGAGGTCACCTGAGAAATGGATTACTCTGGCAATCTGTACCTGTTACTCCCTTTATAGTCCCCTGCTGAAAGAAAAGGGGCAATTGTAACTCTTAGCTGAAAAGTTTGCTTAGATAGAGTATCATTAAATCACTTCCAAGTTTTACATCCTTACTTCTTCTAGGAGTGATACTAGAAAGGGATAAGAACTTGTGCTCAGGTGTCTAAGGTTGAGTTCCGGGTGCTATAATAATACTGTACCTGTGCATCTTGTACTGGGGCTGTTGTGTCTGTGCTCTTATCACAATGACTATAATAGTGCACTCCAGAGAGAATCCATTCATAATTTGCTCACAGAGCTTAGCAGAACAAAGAGATTTTCTGGAACACAATGAGGTGTAATGTGGGAGACGAGGCTGGAAGAAAGAGGTGGGTCAAGGCAGTGGTGAAAAGGGGGTTTGGGGACTAATTGTTAACAGATCATCAAGTGTCGTATTGCCCCTTCTGCTGCAGAGGTGGTTGAACATGCTTGCAGTGTGACATCCCTCATATTGGGAGAGACCATGCCCTCCATCACTAAAGACATGGACACTTACACCTACCGTCTGCCTTTGGGCGTGTGTGCTGGAATCGCACCATTCAATTTTCCAGCCATGATTCCTCTTTGGATGTTCCCCATGGCTATGGTTTGTGGGAACACCTTCTTGATGAAACCATCTGAACGTGTACCAGGAGCACTCATGTTTCTTGCCAAGCTCTTTCAGGATGCTGGTGCCCCCGATGGGACTCTGAATATTATCCATGGACAACATGAAGGTAATAATAGCCCTTCCTGGAGGGTATAAGTGTTGTGGCGTATACTCAGTGGGAGGTACCAGTTGGAGAGTCTGAGACTGACGCTGTTAGGTTTGGACAGATGCTTCAGCTCTACTAATGGAGGTAAAAGGAGGTGGGAGATTCTCTGCCACCTTGAACTAGATCTTTCAGGAGATACAGTGGACAAAATTTTGGAATTGAGTGTCAGAGTTTCCAAGGCATGTAAGTGCTCAAATTCTATTTAGCAATCTAAGCTCCAACTGAAATAAGTAGATAAATCATCTTGATTTCCCAAGGCAGCCTAAACAAGAATTAAATGCCTCACTAAATACACAGTGGGTGCCAGTATTCTGGCTCCTAACATGGTCTTTTTTTGCAGTACACCAGTAGTTTCAGAACACAATGATACAAATAGACAACCGTTACTTCATTTTGGCATTGCTCAGACATTTTGACTTTTTTGGGGGGAGATTTGCCATCTGGGAGATGCCCAAAGCATGAAGAGATGTCAGAAAGCCAGGAGTATGAAGACAGGGACAGGAGTACAGGTGCTTAGAAGTTAGTGGAAAGATGCATAGACAGGTTTTGGGGGAACTCGGATGGAGGAAACACAGAGGCAAGAATTTTGATAAGAAGAAAGATACATAGATTTAGCACTGTGGGGATGGGAACAGCAGAAAGCATTTGTGGACCACAGTTATAATGTATTATTTCCTATTTGAAGCTGTGAATTTCATTTGTGACCATCCGGATATCAGAGCAATCAGCTTTGTGGGATCTAATCAGGCTGGCGAGTACATCTATGAGAGAGGATCCCGGAATGGCAAGAGAGTCCAGGCCAACATGGTAATACCTCTGAATGAAGCACACTTCAGCACACAGACTGCCTCTGTCTCCTGTGAATGTTGAGAGACCACACCACTCAGCAGCAGAAGCTGATTCTGCTGGGTTCAGCTAAGTGATGAGGCTGCCCTTCTTGCCAGCCTGTTGATAGCGGAGTCATGCTTGTATGAAGTCATTGCCAGGGGGCTAGAGAAGAAGTGGGCTGGGGTGGTTAATAATGGGAGACTGTGTGTTGTGTTTTAGGGAGCCAAGAACCATGGTGTGGTGATGCCTGATGCCAATAAAGAGAACACTTTGAACCAGCTGGTTGGAGCTGCTTTTGGAGCAGCTGGCCAGCGCTGCATGGCCCTGTCTACAGCAATTCTAGTGGGAGAAGCTCAGAAATGGCTGCCAGAGCTTGTGGATAGAGCCAAAAATCTACGTGTAAATGCAGGTACAGACTGTGATTATTTCTTACAAGGTACTTCACTTCTGTACAGCTGTAGCTTTTTAGGACAGCTTATCTGCCATACTGTGGTGTGACCCTTGGAGCTATTGGTACTGTAGGTTTGATATGTAGGGGTAGGATAGGAGCTAGTAGATTGTCTGGATTGGGAAACCCAGCCCTAGACTTGGAGTTAGAAATATGTATGCAGCTTGCCAGTGGAACTGTGTTGCAATGTTTACAGGATCAGTCTTGTTTTAACTGGAGATTTGAGGTTACATCCTGTGTTTAACTCAAACCTGACATTTTTATAACAATGTCATTTCAAGACCCTTCCAATTAGTATTAAGCATACAGTAAAAAAAAATGGAAACAAGTACTTTGGAAAAGCTAGACTGTTATTAATTCTAAGAGAATTATCTTTTGTTTATATCCAGTGAAATTCTGCAAAAGGGGAAAACTTTCTGAGAAGAATCTGTTGTTGAATTTTGGCTTCCTGATGATCTAAAATTATGCTTATGACTTCTTTTATTTATTAATTATGAGAGCTGCAGTCTATTACTCCTGTTCATCTATATCTCAAGTCTTTGTTCTGTGTCTCAGAAACATCGAGATTTTCAGATTTTTCCTGCCAGTGATCTCTCTGATGACTATGAAGAGGAAGCTGTGAGAATTAAAAACCTGGTGTCTTTGCCTCTTCACAGGAGACCAGCCTGGAGCAGATCTAGGGCCTCTAATTAGTCCCCAAGCTAAGGAACGGGTTTGCAATCTGATTGAGAAAGGAGTAAAAGAGGGTGCCAGCCTCCTTCTGGATGGACGTAATGTCAAAGTAAAGGGTTATGAAAATGGCAATTTTGTTGGGCCGACAATCCTTGCCAAAGTCAAGGTAAGATGACCAAAACAAGTACTTGATAGTGTATATTGCAGGCTCAACTGAAAAACAGGTTACCCAAATAAGTCAGTAATCAATAATCACCAGGTAGAAAACGCATAAATGGCTCAGCCCTCCCTCACACAGTGCCAATGAAGCACTCACTGTAATGCTGTTGGGGAGATGATAAAAGAATTTGCAGTAGTGCAACATGCTCTGAATGAGGTTAATGATCTTAACTTGAACAGACTGCAGCCCATTAAAAGAAGATATGCACAGCTGGTACTGTGTTAAACTAAATGTTCATGGAGCTGAGCATAGTGTACTATTTGTAGTAATGGCCAGCAGCAGATGCTTAAGGAAGAGTATGATGAACAGCCAAACTCACAATTTTCCTTCCTCCGTTAGGCAATAATATAGGATGAGGTATGAAATCTATTTGTTTTTGAATACATTCAAAACTTCTTTGAGTCAACCTCTCTATATAATACATGGTGTGCAACAGATGGACAATACCACAGGGGAATATCAGTAGGATATTGGTACACATCCACATGAGTTTTCATACCTACAGTCATCCTTTTATTTTTATGCAATTAGTTGGTATTATTTCATTAATATTTAAGCATTGAGTTCCTTTTTGGCCTTTTGGTGAGTGATTCCTTTATAGCAAACCAGTATTGATAATTCTGCTATTGTACTTCATATTCTTGGGATTTTATTGGTTTTATGTTGTTGTATAATTCAGGTGTTTGACCTGCCTCAGAATTTTCTTGCCTTATTTTCATTAAATATCTTAAAGTACTTCACTTTCATGTCATGTCATAGATATTGTTAGGTATTCAAAAGTAAAAGCTTCACATGTATTTTTTGATAGTTTTCTTATACAGCGTTTAATAATATAAGCCATATAAACCTTATCACTTATCAAGTGAATGTATTGTAGTTTGTTCTATTATCTATTAGTGATCAAAGTACTCTCCAAATAGTGTTGTGGGGGTGTTTTTTTGTCAGATGTTGCTAATTGTCAGGTTCTAGTCACTTTGTCAACAAGAATTGAAGTCAACTATTCTGAATTAACCCCAGTGTGAATCAGCCTTGGTCAGAGTAGACCTGTAAGGGAGATTTGGCAGGCAGTAAAAGCAGAAAGGACTCTGGAGATGAAAAGTGGTGCCTTCTTTAGTGGACTAGATAGAGGACATGAAAAATGGTGAAAAGACAAGGACTGAAACGTGGCCTGTGGCAATGCAGTATGATCGGTAATCCTAGGAATATCCTGAGCATTAATGGCATGTGTGTTTATTATATCCTATTTACTAGGATATTTTTATTATATCCTTTATGCAACCTGCTTTTTCTGCTGTTATCTTGGCAGCCAAACATGACTTGCTACAAAGAGGAAATCTTTGGGCCCGTTTTAGTGGTTCTGGAAGCGGACACTTTGGATGATGCCATTGAGATGGTGAACAATAACCCCTATGGAAATGGAACTGCAATCTTCACCACAAATGGAGCCACAGCTCGGAAGTATTCTCACTCAGTAGATGTGGGGCAGGTATGTTCCTGCTAGAACTGTTGCTTTTAGCACTCACCATTTACAGTGGCTTACCTTTCGGCTGTAGTGACTAATTACTGCCCTCTCAGACATCAGCAGCCCACCTCAGATTTAAAGAAACAAAATGAAGGAGCTTTTGGAGAGTGCTCTGGGATCTGCTACTTCATGTGACTAATATGGCAGCTTTCCTTTGGTTTAGGTGGGTGTCAATGTGCCAATCCCAGTACCTCTGCCCATGTTCTCCTTCACCGGCTCTCGTGCTTCTTTCAGAGGGGACACCAATTTCTATGGCAAACAGGTAAGTTACTGATTGAGAGAACTCTATTGGGTTGAATTGTGATAGATCACATTATAAATGGAAATGGGGAAGTGATCATCAGACCTCATTAGTGAGAACACTTTGAAGCCATTTCAACCAGGAAACTGAAAACCAGCCACTGATCACAGCCACCACAATGCATGTTACAATCATAGATTGTTCTTTTTTTTTTCCCTGTAGTATGAAAATGCAAGTGTTCTTTTTAGGAGATTTGAGAAGAGAGCAAAAGCTGGGAAGCTTTCTCACAGAATCAGAATCTTTAGGGAACTGGTAAAAAGAGCAAGGTGAAAAGATTGTTGCCTCAGAGGAAAACTCAACCCTGTGTAGATAAAGCAAAAACTTTGTTACACAACTATGCAGACTCAAAGAATGCAGAAGGCCATATATCTGATTTGTAGCTCTCTCCTTTCCTCCAGGGAGTGCAGTTCTATACACAGCTGAAAACTATCATTTCTCAATGGAAAGAGGAAGATGCCACCATTGCCAAGCCTGCTGTGGTTATGCCAACCATGGGAAACTAAACTGGCCTTTGCAGTTGCTGTTCCTGGTGCCCTTCTCCTATGCTGCACTTTCCAGCTTTGTCCTGACTATAATCATTTACTTGGGAATCAATAGAAAGCTCTTTCTTCAAGGATCTCTGTTTCTGGGCAGATTGGGCAGGTTCATGTAACTCATGGTCTGGGTTTTCTGTTGCTGTCAGTGTTTTTTTTATCTAGGTGAACTAATTTTTTTTTCTACAACCTATCACAGACTAAACAACCCGATCTAACTGAAAGGGCAGCCAGTGAAATTGGTCTTAATCTGTGTTTCTTTCCAGACTCTGAGAACTTGGATATTACTCTGGTATTCACTTCAATATCTTTAGCCTTAGTGACTCACTCCTGGCTACATCATGTAGCAGTTTTATTTACCTTTTTATCTTACATGTTAAGATTTTGAGTTCACCTTACTCAAAGAGGAGCACTCATTTTGAGTGACGTAACTGAGATACCTAGAGTGTCTCAATAGAAGTGACATTACATATATGAAGACACAAATTGTCAGTCTTTTGTGTGTTGAGCAGTTTCCAAAATACTTGGGAAATAGCTTTGTAAGCATTTTTCAGGAAAGCGTATTTGATTGCATGTCTGAGGATGAAAAAAATTTCTGTGTGGTACAGTGACCTTCACTGTGCCTCTGACAGCTTGAAAAATTCTGTTCCTGTTGTGTCTGTGGCTTATATGCTCCAGCCTGCAATTCCATTATACCTGGAAGTTGTTTGGTGCCTTTTTACTGCGGTAGCAGATACAAGCCTACACGTCCTGTAACATAATGGAACTGTGGAAGCAGAAACATAACCATGTATGCATATCTTTGTTTCACAGCATCATGTGGGTCGGGTGGAATGGAGAGTAGGTAGACAGGTCAGTAGGAACAAGGAACACATTTTTTAATCACAAAACAGCGAGGCCTTTTGTCTGTCTTTCCTTTCCTCTTTGTAGCTGTATTTCTTGTGTTTATGGATTGTCTCCTTGTCACATTTGCTCAAACACAGTCATGTTCTCTTGGGACTGCAGGTTCCCATTACTAGAAAAATGTAAGGCTTGGTATATACACCTGATTTTAAGAATCTACATTTGGAGCTGGAGAACCTGTATTTTGTTCCTGATTCCTTAAAGATGATGCAGCCGTGAGGAATACCCTGGGAACTCATTCAAGCACCCATGGAAAATAGTGTTATTCTAATGATGGCAACTGTTACAGTTGTAATTAAAAACACTAAATGTGAACACTTTGTATCCTTCCTGCTAGTAAACATGCCTTGTAACTGACAGTTTTATATTAGCTCAATTGCTCTATGTTCACTAATGTTTGTATCTTTTGGGTTTTTTTCCCTCTGCTATACACTAGAGGGAAATTCTCACTTTGCAATTTGATTACAAATTAAAAATATGCTAATATATTTCTACAGAATTTGACTGTTCCTTGGTAAGACCTTACAGAGATGTGAGGTGTGATTTTATTCCTCTCTTTACAGAGGATGGTCTGCAACTCCTGTAAACTATGTATACATCTTCCTTTTACAGTGTTTCAAGGACCTCTTTTCCAATTTCCTCACCCAGCATTTCAAGGAATGCCTTATTTCTGTTTCCACATACACATCATTTGATCACAGAAACTCTTAAGCTTCATATAAATGGCTTTATTACAAACTGAAAATCCATCTTCATCAAGTTATAGCAACTCTTATATACAGAGTTCTAACCGCTACTCTAAATCCTAGTGCTTTGTACAGGGTCTTTCAAGCCCCTGGCTTGGGAAAGAATAATGTTTTTAAGAAGGAGGTAAATAAGTATATTTCAGATGGACTTTCAAACATGTAGTCAAAGCAGCAGTGCAGCAGACATGGGATCTAGAATTCGTGGCCTTACTCAAGCTAACTTCCAAAATGAAAGGTGAATATGGATTGCTAGTTGCTGGCTGTTGTTCATGCAAAGTGTACACCTGCCTTACTTGGTCTAGAGTATTAGCATTTGAATATGTGGAAGGATCACTGCAGAAGGTGATGAATCTGATAATATGGCCTACTGCATAATGAATATTAAGTTGAGAGAAGTATTTTCTGTATTGCAAAGGTAAAACATTGTACGTAAATCACCATTAAGACATTGACATTCATCCGTGCACCTGGGAAAGGAATACTAATTAACAGCCTCCAAGACTGTCTACAGTCATTCACTTTCAAAATGTCTTAATTTTCTTCCTAATCAGCATTGCCATTCTGACTTTTCTGTTGTCCTGTTAAAATCCATTATATATTTCCTTTAGAAATTCCAAAATTCATATTATCTTTTAACAAAAGCAGTCTGTTATCAAGGTTACCTGCTCCCTGAAGAATTGCGGGACTATCCCTGCACTTTCTCCAGATATCTTCTAGACACCTGTATGAACTTTTCATTTGTGTGCAAACATCTTTTCTAATTATCTTCGTTTCCAACAGGATTTTTAAACAGATATTTTAAATAATTATACTAGAAACACAAATATTGTATGTTTCTGTTTTAATGAATGAACTGCCTTTTTAGATCAAGCTGCAGATGCTGATTGATCATGATGTGCTTGCTTCATCTCGCTGCTGTTACTGCTTTACACCCATTCTTTTTATTTCAACATTTGATATAAAAATAGGTTAAAAAATGTATCTTCTGTATTATACAAAAGTATAATCTAAAGTATATAATAATAAATTTCTTTAACTATTAAAATACTGTTTTATAGACAACCCTTTGAATCCTATTAAAAATTGTTTCTTGTCTAGAAGGCACTGCAGTCTATATTTTCAAAGCTATTTAACACTCTTAAGTCCAAAAATCATGTTAAAATGGTTTAACCATCTTTGAGAATTGCTCTGTGACTTCCACTTCTGAGGACTTTCCTTCCTGTCTGTGCTAAAAAAAAAGGCTCCAATTCACTTCCACTCCCATTTTGGGAAGTGACAGCCTGCCTCTCCAAAGGAGGTGTCTCACATCTTTCCATATAAATGCCTCCAGGGCTCCTGCGTATGAACTTTATCTGGGAATTTGATATCTGAGTATTACATTTTGGCTTGTGTGCTTGACTGCCTCACATTGACAGGGTGGCATGTCAGAACTCCACCCTACTTATTCCTCCAGGGTAAGCTGACATTGCTTGCCTTGGAGTGTTACATTTAGCAATGTTGTTTTTTCTGATATGGTATCTGAAAATCAGACTTACGAATCTTGATCCTGATCCATTCTCTCTAAGTGATTCTATACTGAATGCAACACCAGCTGCATAGATTTTGCCTTTTTAATCATCTCCTGATTCACAAGTTACAGAGCATCTATGAAGAACTCTTCCACTCAGTCCCCCCATTTGAGATATTCTGGGCTAGTTTCTTCACTCAGTTCATCTCCTTTCTCGTAGCTGCTGCAGTTTTTTTATCTCCACCATGCCTGGCTGGTGCTGCTTTCTGAGTCTCTCTCACAGATTCTGCAGTCATGTCCCCTGTGGTCATTTCCAGCTTTGCCACTTTACACTGCAGATGCCTGGTCTGTGCTATGGGTGGTGGTAAATTTCCTGGGGAAATTTAGGAAAGAAGAAGAAAAGAGACATGCAGAGAGAAAAACAGCCTGCTGGATAAAAGTCCAAGTAAGGTCTTTTGTCCTAGATAGGCTGAAAGCAATCACTGGGACATGTGTGAGCAAAAAAGTCTTCCCCGCATTTGACCTCATCAGTGTTCTTGGGATCAGAGCTTTGTATCTTCTTATTTAATAAATAGGATGTCAAAATAATTGAATTTTTGTTTCAATTTTCACGTTTGTTTTGTTGGGATTTTTTTCCAACTGAAATAGGGCTTTGCTTGGTACTTGGATTTACAAAAGTAGGAATAGGGGTGGAGTGAAAAAATGGGATAGAGGAAATGGGGCTTCTTTCTCGTTGTGTTCTGAGCAGAGTTTGGCCGGTTTTCCTCTAAACCCTCCTCTAAGTAGCGGATTCCCTCTCAGCTTTCCCGAGCCGATCCGGCGCTCCAGCCCCCACCCTGCGGGCCCCGCCTGCCCGCGCTGGGGGGCG
>WBMV01001660.1:27699-140621 GCA_013396655.1 Campylorhamphus procurvoides | reverse complement strand
GGCGGGGAGCGGCGGGGCACGCGCAGCACCCGAGCCGGCGGCGGCGTCTCCGTTACTGCCGGCGGCGCGGGAGGGCGGTGAGCGGGACAGGGGCGTCCGTGCGGGTGTCCCGCCTGGCGGAGCCCTTTGCCGCGGGGAGCGAAGGAAGGTAGGGAAGGCTCTCGGGAGCGCTCGGGGCCGGGGCTGAGGTCGCAGCTGCGGGAAGCGGAGCGGGGCGGGGCGAACGGGACGCCCTGCCGGGGTGCGGGGCCCTGCCCTGCCCGTCCCATCCCATCCCGTTCCTGCCCGTCCCGTCCCAGGGCATTCCTGGGGAGCGCTTCCCGGCGCCCCGCTGTAGCTCCCGCCGCAGCGCTCCGGGCTGGCGGGGCAGCAGAAGCCCTCGCTGCCCCCGGGGTGTGTTTGCCAGGCACACCAGCTGTCCCAGGGACAGTGCCGCTCCGGCCACAGCGGCTGTGCGGGGTCCCGGTTCCGGAGGAGCGCCGGCGCCCGCACCGCAGGAGGATAACGCAGCGGTCTCCTGGGAAAGCCGCCTTGGTCTGATTAAATAGGGAAATTGAAAACCCACTTGGCCAGAAATGAGAATAAATAAATAACGTGTATTTGGAGCCCCAGTGCGGAGGGGAAAAGGATTTAAAATACTGATAACCCATGTTTGTGAGTTACTTCTATTTTTTTCGTAGAGTTTGAAGCTCTAGATCTAGAATTGTACGCAAAACGTATGCGTGCAAAGAACACCGTGCCATTGTCTTTATGGAAATTGTGGGAAAATTTTCCAGTTAATTTATTCTTTCTATTGGGACTTCTAAACAGTGTACTTTTAAGAAGTTTAAGTTTTTCTCAAAACAATGCAGGAAACTTTTTTTCAATAAATAAGTTAAGTCTAGAAAAAATGTAATAGCTTTTTTTTTCTGGGGAAAAAATGAAAGGTTAAAAAGTATTTATTTATTCATGAATTTTAAGTGTAACAGCTCTCATCTGGGAAATAGATCTTGTTACCATAGGAGCTGCTCATCTGGAAAATAGATTTTGTTACTGTCTTAGCACAGAAGACTTGCCATTCTGAATGATTTCTGGTGTGCTTCAGCAAGGAAGAACAAGACAAATTGAATTACATAATTTGTCTCATTTGTTTCCTAAAATATTTGCCTATTTATATATCATTAATATTTCAATTCTTTTTTAATATTTTTGTTTACATCCAAATATTCCCCAATACTATGTTAGGAAACAGAAGGAAAATTCCTGTGTATCTCAGATATACTGCTTTTCCCTCCCCCCAGATCAGATTCCTTTTTACAGGGAGATGCCTCTGTTGCTGTGGTTTGTGTTTTCATGGTACTTTGTCAGAAATATCCAAGAATGTGGATGAGACTTTCTTGTATTGAAAATTAAGTGTTTCTGTGGATGGTGAACTCTTAAGTAGAGTGGTGTTTTGCTGTCTTAAGGTCATTGGCATTGGTTTTACTTTTGTTGTTTAAGGAGAGTTTGGTTGGTTTTTTTTTTCTTCCTATTCATGTTTTCAGTCTTGGCATTCTCTGTGCAGCATCCCAGTATTTTTGGATCATACATTTTGCATAGCTTCCAAATTTTTATATTGGATGTACTTCAACTTTTTCATTCAGTATCTAAAATCTCTCATAAACAGATGGTATTTACATGTTTTTCTCTCTGTTGCTGGGCTCAGGCCAGGGTTACTGAGGTCAACTCTAGCATTAGTGTAAATGTTTTACTAACTTGTTGAACTCAGTTAACTTTCAACTCCTTGAAACTCATCCTCTGTAATTATACAAACATGTTTCACTGCTTGTATTGAGTAATGACAAAATCAGATTTGAATAAAGCAACTCGACTGATATTTTATGTGCCTGCATGATGTTATAATTTGTCTGATACATAGTCCATTCCCACTAGCTGGAAGCGGAGGTGAAGAAGTGCAGGCTCTTGTCGTGGTGCTCCGAGGTGGCTTTCATTGGCAGTCTCTGGAGTGGAACAGCTATTGCTTCCATCCTGTTTCAGGTGTGTGCCTCACATTTTCATGATCAATGCTGATTATTACTGCTCATTTTGAAAGACAGTAACTGAGCCTACTGATGGGGATCTGTATGTTTTAACTTGCTGTACTGCTTGATTGCATTAATGAACTTGTGCTTACATTACCATTACCTCATTTTCTCCTTTCTCTTTGTTGTTGATTTTCTCCATCCTGTTATATTCTTATAGCAGCTAGGACTTTGTAAGTTGTTTGAGAGGAACTGTTTTGAAAATATTTTTCCTTCTCAATAACTAATCTCTTGTCTATCTTTACCCTAAACTTTTACTTCCATTCTTTCTTCTGACACTCTTTCCAAATTCCTTTTCCATTGCCACTTTTGTTATGCTAGATTTCTCTCTCTTGTCTCTGATTTCTTACCTCATCTATTTTCATGCTGCTTTTGTGGACATTGTTTTGCTAGTGTGCTTGATTAGATGGATGTCACCACTCATTTAAGAGGCTCAGTGTGCTTTTTTCATTCTTAATTAGGGTGAAGAAAAATAAAATCCCAGGGTGGTTTGTTGTTTGTTGGTTCGTTTGTTTGTTGGGGTTTTTTTGTCCTTGGAAGTAAAAAGGTGGAAAGGAAAAAAGTCAGGGGAAAAGTAGAAAACAGAAAGTATGAAATGGTGGTAGATGTCAGAGAAGGGAAGCTTAGTGAGGGAGTGTTTTATGGGAGGCTGAGATTCTCCTAGATATGGCAAGAAAAGTATGAGTTAATAGTGGCAGTTGCTCAGATATTTTCAGATCATCAGAGATTCTGAGGCTTATGTAAGTGTCATATGCTGTTGGTAATAGGACTCTGGAGTTTGTTCTTAAGGCAGGTGATTGGATTGTATTTGTGATAGTTCAGTAGGCAAAATCCTTATATTGCATGAGAATAACAACACCTCTTCTGATCTGCTGGAATGTGGCACTCCCTAATGCAGATTATGTTCTGTTAAAATAGTGCAGCTACTTGGATTTTCAGTAGTCCTCCTTGCTGTGACGAAGCAAACAGGGGTAATGCCAGCTGCACCTTAGTACAAATCCTTAGCTATGAAACTGCCAAACTGCTTAGCACTTCTCATGAACTCTTTCCAGGATAGGACTTTTGTTACAAACTCAAGTTTGTATTCCTTTCCACATGAAATGTGAGTGCTTTAGAAATTACTACAGCTGGAGTTGATCTGTCATGGAGACTGGCCAGGGCTATTGTCAATTTGTGTAGTTGTGGTCAATTTTTCCTCTTCTGAGAGCATGCTTCTAAGGCAGAAGGGATCAGGAGCTTGTGCTTCTGCCCACATCTCTCTGCATTTACTTGGAACAGGAGAATAAAAATAAAGGTCACAGTAGACAGGTGAGATTATCCATCTGAAGGAGGCTGTTTGTTGGCCCTAGAGTTGGCTGAACACTGGAGTGAGTTAAGACAGACATTCGAGGAATGACATAATGTGGTGGTTTTTGCCGAGAGTGGGTAAAAGTTAATCTCACTTTGCTGTAACTGGGGACAAAGGTGAAGGATGGAAATAATAAAAGTCTTACAAGGGCTGAATCTGGGATAAAGGTAGTGGAGTATAAGTGATCTCTTTGGGTGTGGGAAAAAGGTATGTGGAAATAGAGGCTACGTCACACTCACAAAGGAAAGGAGATAGGTCAGGGTTTGGGAACAAATAACTGTAGGGTAAAAGCAGCAAATAAAGATTTCAAGGGAATGAACGTGGTGAGTGGGGCTGATCAAATTGCTAAAAGACAAATATAAGAGCAAGAGGTGGGCAAGGGTCTTGGGCAGAGCACATGAACAGCCATATAAAGTAGAATATTCAGTGCTGTGGGTGGATGAATGTGTTACCAAGTGTGTGGAAAGTGATGAGGAGCTGTTTGCACCTTCTGTATGCCGAGTGCTCTGTGTGTAGGTTGGTGCGGGCAATACCACATATGGTGGGACATCTGGCCACATGCTCTTTTCTGCTGTTAAAATAACAAAGATACCTATATATTTTTCTCCTTTTTACCTGGGCACCCCGTAATTTCTGTGCCCATGTCTTTTATTAGCATTTCTTAGCAAAAATACATGCAAAGAGATATGTGTTAAGGGGAGATGTATTTATATCTTTATATCCAGTACTGTATCACACAGCTTTGGGGCTTTGGCTTATTGAAACTGTTGTGACAAGCTGTGTAAGCAACCTGAGTGTTCGGGGCAACTTATCTAGGTGTGAGAGTGTGTTGGCATTTTGATGGATTTTTTTTTTTTGTTAGTCCTGAAAATAAAAAGTAGAACAAAGGAAAAATACGAAAAACACTGAGAGGCAGAGCTCAGGTGCACTTTACAGTTCAGTCCCTCTTGTGCAGCTTAGGCTTTTCTTGGAGATGAGGATGCTCCTGGAAGGATATGCCTTCATTCTCTCTTCGTGCTATTCTCTCACAGCAGCTGTTCTTAGCCCAAGATGAAATTCTCTTTGTTTGTGACTCTGAATAATACTTGTGTTCTGCCACAGCATCTCAAGTGTGTAAATGTTGGGGTAAAGTGGTTCTACCTAGAGTTCCCCTCTGGTAATGCTTCTTTTCAGATCAAATTTGGGTTTTGTGGAGGTTCTAAAGACTAAATGTTGAGAACTTGCAAGACAAATAAGAGGAAAAAATTGTTTAAATAAAGTCAAAACTAGAAATACTGGAAAGAAACTGTGTCATCAGATGTAGTTGTAGTACTGAGTGCAGTAAAATGCATCTTTTTGGATGTAGTGTTGAAATGCACCTAAATGGCATAATATATGTGTACAGGCTGATTTACTTATTTTATTTTTACTGGCTTTAAAGGAGAGAGCTCTTGGTAATTTCCACTCCTGGTTTGCTTTTTTTCCTCTACAGGACGTACTCCAGCTCTGTGATTGCTAATACATGCTCGACTGCCTTAAGGGGTCCTGGCAAGATGGCATCTTCCAGACTTCACATCCTCATAGCATTGGCATTTTCCTCTTTGTCCATTGTTCTTTCACATTCAAACAGGGCCATGTGGTTTCAGGATTTCTTTCCACCTAATGTATGTCCTATAAATGCAAAAGAAAACACTTTTTATGGCATCATGTTTGATGCGGGAAGCACTGGAACGCGTATTCATATTTACACCTTTGTGCAGAAGAGCCCAGGTAAGACCCCATGTCAGTCTGTATGCTTAGAGTATGTTGGCTTAGGTTCCAACTTTTCAAAACACTTCTGGTTTTTTTTTTCCCAATACAGCACTTGGGGACAGCTGAAGCTTTCTGTAGTTTGTCCTTCAAAAGGTCCTCCTGGAGATGTTTATTGTCCACTTGTGATGGTATTTTGCTGTGTAAATATCTTTGTTGTAGGTCTCAGGTTTAATTCTGGGTATACTGGAGAGTTCTGAATTTTCAAACATTTTCACCTATACAGCTCTTTAAAGGAATGTTTCATTGAGATGAAAAGATGTTTATGCTGTTTTTGTCAAATTGCACGTTACTTTAAATTATATCAAGAGAAATTTAAATTCTGCATATGTTTGTCACATTTCATAGCAAATTAAAATCAGTAAATGAAAGAATTAGAAGTACTGAAGGTCTGAGCCATTCCCAGAAGAACTTCTGTGCTCAGATGCACCACACTCCAGTATATCTGCTGCTGACATGGTGCAGAGGTGCCCAGGCTGGCTGCACGTGCAACAGGATTCAGGCGGGTACAGTGAGCCAACAGATTTGCAGTGGTTGAAGGCTGGTTGCTGGGACTCTGCTAATAAGCCCTTCAGGGCCATGCATAGTACATGTGTGTCTTCATGTGATTTCACCTATGATTCATAAGGACTGGTGCAACATCCAGCTCTGATGGACTCAGCCTGGTTTGTAACATGCAATAGGGATAGCTACTAGACCCAAGCTGCTCTGGGAGCAGTGGTCACAATTGTTTGGCTTCACAGCCAGGTGCTTGAGCCTAGTCAGCTCTGTTCTGTGTTTGTGAGGTAGATAAATCACCTAAGAATAGCTGGGAGTTCACAAATGGTAAATGAAGATACTTCTTGTTATAACATGTTATTAATAAATTGTTTGTGAACTTGAAGGATACAAGGACAACATTCTGCTAAATATGCTCCTGAAATGAAGGAGCAGGGCCTGTTTTAGGAGGGGAATAGTATTGTTTGCAAGGGGAAATCAAGGTTAGTCTCTTTACAGGAGTTGAGGGCAACCTTTTTGGAACTAAAGAAAAAGATCTGAGTTGTTGACTGTATCATGCAATGTTTTGTTTGTGCAGAAAACCTTCCAGAGCTGGAAGGGGAAATCTTTGAGTCTGTGAAGCCAGGTCTGTCTGCATATGCTGATCAGCCTGAAAAGGTAAGGCTATCCTTAATTCCCTGGGAGTTGGTTTTGCTTCTGCTGATATCACTTGGATTCTACCAAGCTGTTTAAGTATGACTGATTGTAATTGCAAAGGGTCCAGAAGAAATGTAAAAATTCTACTGCGGGCTCTCTAAATCTGTTCCTCTACTTTTGTGAGTTAATTTCTACACAGTGAAATAGGAGCTGATGTTTTACATATTTCATTATTAGAACAGTGCCTTAATTAATTGTTTAAATGCTGTATGAAACTACACTATAAGCCTTTTAGAATTTCAAAGACTTAAGTGATTTTTTTGCTCTACCAGCATCCATATTCAATGCTTATTTCCCCTATAGCAACCCCAAACATGAGTAAATACATACTCTGTCTCATTTACGAATAAAATTCTCAGTTTTTCTTTTCGACTGAAACTTTCAGTTTTGGTCACTGTTCAAAATGGGCATATTTTGCTTGGATTTGATTAGTTTAAAAGTAAGGGGTTAAGGCTGCAGGGGTTCTCTTTTTAGTCATTTTATACTGTTAAGTATAGAGGGTTCATTTCTCTGACTCCTAAAAGTGTTTATTTTTGTGTGTGAAGCCAGATCTGCAAAAGTTAGTTTTTGGAAGTTATGGAGAAGAATAGAGATACACTTAGCAGGTTAAGTCAGGCCTTATCATCAGACTTTCACCAGGTTGTTCATTTTGGTTCTTTGCTGTTATCTTTGGAACCACGGCTTGTAAGTCAGTACTCAGGGATATGTAGGACTCACTTCAGTCATGCTCAGTTCAAATATCTGATTACAGTTTTAGCTGAAAAATTACTTATGTACAGGCAGTTACTCTTCCACTGCCTCAGGGTCTTTGCTGTTTTGTTTACATACAAAGTTTTTCAAAGCATGGCTGGACAGGTACATCTTCCACAATCAGATGTATTAATTAACATATAAATGTATAATTTTAATAAGAAATTAAAGTTAAGTGCATCCTTTGTATTTTCAAATGTGGGTAGTTGTGAATTCATGCTCAGTACACTCATTCTGTGTCACTCTCTTGGATCAGGAAATGAGCAACGGGGCAGAGAGAGCTAAAATAAACCTGTTGTGCACAGGGACAGTTCTGAAGTAAGCTGCCGTTTTCCAGACCCCCTGCATTGACAATAACCTCTTTCACATTCTAAAGGAGGAGCCAGAGAAATGATAAATGAGATACACTACCTTGTGTGCTTTAGCAGCCTTGGCATTGGGGCCTAGTGTTGTGGGGGTTTCAGGTTTCTCATTTTCCTCGGTTGCATTCCATGCTCCAGGAATTTGAGTGTGAAGCTTTATGGAAGAGTGAATGGAATTTGGATTTTTTAAAAACTTTCATGAGATTGCCTTAAATCTGATGATTTCATTAAATCTGCTTTGTTGGGTGGAAGAGGAAAAGCACACCTAAAGAAATTTCTAGATGTTTCACAGGAGAATGCTTATTGCTGATGCAAAACTGTAATTGTTAGAGCAGTGTAAATAATTGAAAGCAAGCAGTGATGCCTGGACTTTGTGAGGTAACCATTCTACAGCTGGCATTTTAATTACTATATTTGCTATGGACACACTTGGAATTCTTATACTGCATTTAGCAAAACCTACAGATGTCCCCTCTGGTCGTGGTAGCCTTAGTTAGTAATTGCACCATTTAGTTTCATCATACTGCAAGATATTTAGGTTTGTCAGGTAATTGGTTCCCTCACCTCCCTCCATTCTTTCCAAAAAATTACCTTCCATGGGGAGTGATATTTCTCTTCCCTAAAATTTATTTCTGAATACACCTTTCCTTCCAATGCAGGCATTCTCTTTAAACTTCTAATGAGATGTCAAGTATAAAAACCATGCTAATCTTGGGTGTGGATGAGTTATCTTCTGCTATTGAAAACTCTTTTCACTAGTGTTCAGGGGAAACTGGGAGTTCTATTCTCTGATGGCTTGTAGGAGGAAACCATAAGAAAAACATCCTTTTCCTTTTAGGGTGCTGAAACTGTCAAAAAATTGCTGGACATGGCCATAGATGCTGTGCCACCTCATCTCTGGAAGAAGACCCCAGTAGTGTTAAAAGCTACAGCTGGACTTCGCCTGCTGTCAGAGGAGAAAGCTCAGGCTCTGCTTTTAGAGGTACTAAGGTCTTTTGGATGCACTGGTATTGTTCTCCCTGTTTCATTTCAGTCAGTTCTCCATTCTACTTGGCATAAGACAATTTAATCTGTGGAAAGAGACTGTAATCCCACGATAGCATGAAATTCACAGTATGTTTTGTATGGTCCTGAAATCCTCAGTCTTGATGTGGATAGAAGGCATGGAGAGAGACCTACGGTACTTTTTGCTCTCTTTCCTGACTCTTGAAAGAGGAAGAATATTGTCTTCTCTACACACTTGTCTTATTTTCTACTGTTGTGTAAAAGAAAACTTTCTCTGTCACCCTCAGAGCAGAAAAAGTCTTAAGACCAAGGAATCTAATAATTTCTTTCCTCAGGTGAAAGAAGTCTTTGAGGAATCACCATTTCTTGTTCCAGAGGACAGTGTTGGCATCATGGACGGATCTCATGAAGGTATGTTTTAGAAGAGGTAAAAAGTAAAAGCAAAGAGAAATGGAAGAAGGAGAAATATCTTACAAATATAAGAGGGAAAGAGAAAAGGTCACTAAACTAAGGGGGGAAAAATAAAAGGATTGTTTGAAACAATGTAATCCTGTCTTTCCTAGGAGGTGTTGATTACTTGGTCACTTGTTAGGCTATAAATGCAGATACACAAAGAGATTGCAGAGGTTTCAGAACAAAACCTCACCTCAGCAATAAGTATATAGGCTAATGCAGGCTAACCAGATGAAGCCTGCTCTTGAGAACTGAAGGAAAAAAGATGGTATCCACCTGTGAAAGGCTACATGACAGTATATAGCAAGCTAGGAAGCTTATGGAAAGTGCCTTGTAAATTCTGCAATATCAGCATTAAAAATAACCTATTATGATTAGCTCATCAATTTGCATGTTAAAATTGGAAGGATTGTGAATATTAGATGAGAATGAAGGATAATTGGCAAGTGTTAAAAATAGATAAATAAGAAAATAATACATTAAAAATATTCTGTTGGGGAAAACACAGCTAGTACAGTAGCAAGGAAGTAACGTAAAGTACAAGAAAAGGTGAAATACATTGTAGGTTTGGAGTGAGTGATGATTTCGCCATGCAGAGAAGACCACTGTAACATTTTGGCTACATATCCAAACATAGTACCTTAGAGAATAGGCAGGTAATATTCCTCTGTATGGATGTTTGATTAAAAGAGCCATCTGTTGTTACATTCAGTTCAGAATACTCTTTATGGCAGACAAATTGCCAGTTTGGAAGGAAAGCAAGAAGAGTTATCACAGTGCTTAAACAACTTATAAATGGAGGAAGTTTAAAGAGCAAAATCTGTCCAGATAGGCCAAGAGAAAAGGAGAAGTAACATCAAGTCTGCAAGTATTTTATAAGTACAGTGCAATGCATAGTTTTTTTACTAAGATTAGTGGGTGAATTGTACAGTAGGGAGAAATGGTGTATTGGCAGGGGGCAGGACCAATGAGGCATAATAGAGCACCGGGGAGCCTGCCAAGTTTGTTTTAAAATTCCTGCTTCTTCTACTGTCACATGTTTGCCTATGTTTGCGTGAGAATCCTGCCAGTGTCAAGCAAACCACTGGAGTCATTGGAGCTGTTTGTGTTCGACTGGTTGCTGCTCTGTCTGTAGTGTAATTATGGAAACCACAAGATAAAAACACAGAGCGGTGTGAATGCAGTTTTCAGATTAGGAATTTAAATGCTGCAGGGGGAAGAAGGGCCAAGGAAATTTGTGCATTGTGTCATTACTCATTACTTATTTGTATGTTGTTTGGATAATAGCTATGATTTGTTCATGCTGCAGTCGCATGGATATTACAAAGTTCTACCTATTCCAGCTTATGAGACTTTTGTGAATCAATAATGTGTCATGATTTAATGATTTAATCATAAGTTTGAATTGATCTCTGAAGTCTGGGACAGTTAGGTTAAATTAGTAATGATGTCCAGGTTAATAAATAACATGTGGAGGCTGGTAACAGTGGGCAGGAGATTGTGGGAGTATTCAGTGGTGACGTTTTTCTTTTCTTTTTTTTCACTCTTTGCAGGAATATTAGCCTGGATCACTGTGAACTTTTTGACAGGTAGTTAATTCTGTATAACTATTCTCTAAATATGAACTTGAATATGAACTGGAGTCTCTTCTGTGGATGACATCACCTTATGTTCCTCTGCCTTGATTGCCATGTCCTGCTTTTCCTCCCTGCTGTGGTATGAGTGCTAAAGCACTGGATTGTCTTGGGCAGACTGTGGTCCAAAGTCTTTAGTAAGAAGCAGGCATCTTAAACCAGAAGGTGCCAGGATTTACTCAGGTCTAGGAGCCACTGGCAAGCTGCTTTCTCTAATGTATGTTGGGGACTGGTTCTGCTAATGTGTTAGAATGTGGGGAAAAAAAGTCTTGCAGCCTTCTTCATCCCAGCATGAACTATGCAACTACTGTGGTGTAGCAGGGGATAGTGCTGTAGCAGCACTGGCTCTAAGAGCTTCTGGGAATGCAATCTAGTGAAAAGAAAATCAGTATTCCAGTAGATATATGAGCAAACAAAAATGCTGCTCTGGGTGAAAAGAAATTATACTAGCTGGTTCTGCTTACTACCCTTCCACTCCTACTGCTTTCAACAAGCTGTATATATTGTGGTTACAGAAATTATGTACTCTCCCTGACAGTCTCCTGCAGGAGATACTTTGTCTCTTACTTTCAGCTTTTGGTTGATATGTAGAGATTTATCTGCTTTTGTATCTTTGGAAGCGAGAAGTGGAAGTGAGATTGGAATCAAGGAAGAAAGTCTGTGAAATCTTTTTGTAATACATTCTGTTTATCTTTTTTCTGTGAGGTTTTTTCTTTGAGGGCCAACTCAGCCCTCCTGTATTGCTGAGATGCTGTGATCACCTGATGGCTGCCTGAACATAGACACAGTTATCTGCATTTTAGCCTTTGTGCGCTTGGGGCTGTTCTGAGCATGATGTTGTTTGCAGGGCAGCTGTCCGGCCACAACCGGCAAACTGTTGGGACTTTGGACTTGGGAGGAGCCTCAACCCAAATCACATTCCTGCCACGGTTTGAGGTGAGGAGTAGTTAAAACTGTGGGTTGGGACTGCGAGGCCAGTGGAGAGACCAGAGCACTGCTGCGTGCTGTGATACCATTTTGTCAGCACTGGCACAAGCAGAACATCTGTGGCTTATACAACATCTGTATTTCTGTTCCCTTTGAGATCAGCAGTTGCCTGATAGGCACTTGCAAACAAAGGAGCCTGGATAATGCGGAAATGAAAAGAAAGAAAGAGAAATGAGTAAACCGAGAAAGAAATAGCTTTTGTTTTCTAGACCCAGCCTGGGAAAGCCTCATGAATGTAGATATTGCTGTGCATTCAACAAATGTAGAACATTTCTAGGGAGTATTCTTGAATATTACAAGAAATGTAGAGTCTGGTCTATTTTTTTTTTGTTGTTTTACCATTCCAGTCTGATATCAGATCCTCACTAAATTTTGCAGGGAGGGGGAGTGTCATATAGGGCAAATGTCTTTAATAATAGCATAGTCAGTCCTTTGTTTTCTTGTCAGTTTCTTCTCATTTCTTTTGAGAATTTCCCTCTCTGTCTGCCAGTCCATCTCTGTTGGATTTCTCAGTCATTCCATAGCTTTGAACTAGGACCCAAGTCTGCAGTTTGCATGAGAAAATTACATGGTATTAGAAGGGCACTGTAGCATTCTGTAACTTCATATACTGTGATGTTGTTTATGTCTCTCTTTCTGAAGGAGTCATTTGTTTAACATTTATTGTTCATAGAACTTGAGATTCTCAAAGGGTGTTTGGTGACCTCAGAACACATGGTTTTCACATCAGGGTATTTTAATTCTGCAATGTTATGTTGAAATATGACATGCAACCTTATCCTGTTCAGCAAAGCCTCAAGTACTCTGGGCCTGTCCTCTGTTTTGTATTGATAACACCTGCTAAAGTGGGCACTGGACCAACAGGAAAGGGTGTTGCTTGTCAGGGTTTTGGAGAATAAATATAACTGTGAAACAGGCTGAACTGCAGCTCAGGATTAAAATGTCTCCTTAGAGCCTTGCAGGAAAAGGCCTCGAGTGTTTGCTGCTGACCAGGACCAGTGGTGTGAATCTGTAGGGCAGTGTGGAGTCAAGGTTCATGTTCCCTGCTTGTACACTCTCTGCTTCTCGCCTGTGTTGTCAAGTTCATACAAAAAAGCACGCACATAGCTCAGTATGTTTTTGGAAGTTTTCCCTATCTGACAGAATTAGAGGGGAGACCTCCCTTTGATTTGCAAAAGTTTTTTTTTCCTTTCTGCAATCTGAGGCAGTCATGTTTGCTCTTTTATTAGTTTTGAACAAAATACTGTAATAGTAAGAGATTCATTAAGGAAATATAACTTATGAGCAAATAGAGAATACAATGATAACTGCATGGAGCTGATTTTAAGCTAACATTATGCTTTTCATGGTATTATTGCCAAAGTTAAAAGCAACTGAAAACCAATCATAATAATTATGAAATTATCCGTCTGATGTCTGCCTCATTTTTGTGAAAGTAAGTAATGAAAAAAGACTATTGTTTTCTCCAAACTATTTTTTTCAGGATCTCTGCTTTTTAAAAGTTTTTGTGATGTAAGATTTAGGAACAGAATTCAAAATATGACAGTCTTGGTGTGTGGGGCCAAGGATGTGACTGCCATTTCAGTGATAACCTGAGGTCCCAAACGAATTTTGATTTATATTTGTTCAGAAGAAACTCAAGCTGAATACTACCAAATTCCTTTCAGCTTCAAGCAGGCTTCTGTCTAGGAGTCTACAATTTCAGCAAAAATAACCCAGATCTGGATCTCCTTACTTGAATGGTAACTACAGACTATGCAGCTTCAGTTCTCATTGAGATTCTGCTGCTTGGCCCAGAGTAACAGAGTGTCTGATGTGAGTTCACAGGGCCAAGAAGGGATGGGAGATTGGAGCCACGAAGAGAGGAAAGACACAAACTGGGAGATCTCAGGGACTGGAAAAAAAGAAACAGTAAATGAGTGAGACTGGTTCAGATTTACAAGAGTGTGAGAGTTAGCCTGGCAAGAAGGATGGGCAGGGTACCAGTGGGGTGGAGATGCACATGGAGGGAAGACTGGAGGTGGTGGGACAAAAGATTTGTTTAGATGAAAGCACTTAAACTAGGAGGTAAAGCAGCCCTAAGACTATGAGTGGTCACAGTGTTTTCTTGAGTATCAGCAAGACATTTGACATGATGAAAGTGGAGCCTATACTTTGCATTGTAATTCTTCTTAGTTCCTCAATTTAGGTGCCTCTTCTGACTAGCAAAAGTTCATAGCTCTTCTAGTGTAGCTGATTTTGATGGGGACTCTACATGTAGACTAGCGTGTAAGTACTCTGGAAAAATTCAGGTATCCTGAATTGGGAAGTGTTTTCTTCCTAATCTACTGTGCTTCCCTGTTATACACTGAAGTAACAGAAAGAAGCATATAAATAAACTCAGTGTTAAAAGATACAGATATTACAGCAGTGGGCGCCGCTGGAAAACTGTTCTTTGTTTTCAAAGCAGATCAGATGAGTGTGCAGTAAATCCTATGGGTATATCTGTGATATGACATCAAAGTTGGCTATTCTTTATTGCATAATAGAAACTAAAAGATTTTTTCTTTTACTTAACTTTTAGGAAACTTTGAAGGAAACCCCTGGGGATTTTCTTACCTCATTTGAAATGTTTAATAGCACCTACAAGCTCTATACCCACAGGTGAGGAGCAAAAAGACTGCTGTCTCCATTGGGGAAATCAGTCTTTCTGCAGCCCCCGACTAACCGCAAATGGCTGTATCATTCTGGTACCAGCAGTTGAGACCATGACCTGTTTTACTAGTTATCTGCTTGAAACATTAGTTGAAGTGGAATATGACGTTAGTTGACTGGCAGTGTTCCAGGATCATGGTTAATGTCACTGCAGGGGAATATTAGGCAGTTTGTCAAATGAAGAGGAAGCATGATGAGTCACTATATTTAAGGAGAAGAATTCTTATTAGTGGATTCAAGCCAAATATTCTAAAACAAGCATAAGGGTAGATAACATGCCAGTAGTTAGACCCAGACATGATCAGAGATTTGGAATGAGAACCTTCCTTTTTCCTTCTTAATTCAAAGTGGCACATCAGCAACTGAACAAAAAGTAAAACCTAGGCTGATGTAAATCAAAGACACTCACAGGCAGCTGCCACAGACCATTGAACTACACAGATTCTTGAACCAAATGGAGTGGATACTTGGCCTGGAATAATATAATTGTACCTACTGTGTTAGGCTGGCACGTTTCTGAGATTTCTTCAGTGAAATCCGGGGAGTTTACTTGCATGACTTACAGTCCAATGAGAACTTGACCGTGTATAACAGAGAGTTGGTCTCAGCCCATTACCAGTGGAATAAACATTATCAGCTCAGTCAGTTACAGAATATACTTACTTGACAACAAAACTGGTCTAGTAGTCCTCCTCTCCTACTCCATGCATATGCTGAATTAACTCATTGCTGTATCTATCAATGCAGTCCATTAGATCACTTAAACAAATTGGGATTGAAAATTGTCACCTAAAAATGGAAGAGGCTGGAGGTTAGTTTAGCTCTGATTATTCTGTAAATATTTATATTGACATGACAGTAGCCAAACACAGAGGTGGGAATGAAAGGTCAACAGGATTTTAGTCTAGCTGCATTGCTGGAATGTGTGATGACATTCTCATAAACATTGTTCACACCGCAGCTGGTAATGAGTGTAGCAGTTTCATGTGGAGTCAAACAGGTGAATTTCACGCAAAGCCACAGCTCCCATTTAGGTGTGACATTCTTCCCATCTGTCCTAAGAGCACATAGTCTTATGTGTGTTACATAAGAATGGCCATCCCATTCCCCATGCACTCAGCACACACCTTTCTCCCTCATTTTTAAGAGAGTGCATTGTTGCTTTTCACAATCATCTTGTATAAATGTCACATCAGCTCTAACCACTTTCTGCACTTTTAGATGTACCCATTTTACAGCTCTTTGTATTTCTTGGGTTTGGGGCACTCTTGGCACCTGGGATTGTTCTGGCAAAGGGAACTCTCTGTTTTAGAGAGGGGAATCTTGTGGGAAGCAGAGGAAGGATATTTGGTTTGAGTTTTACAGGACTTAGGAAGAGGGTATGGGTAAAACATACCAGATGTGCAAGAATTAATATAGTGTCTGTCTTTGTTGTTCACAGCTATTTGGGGTTTGGACTAAAAGCTGCCAGACTGGCAACACTTGGAGCTTTGAATATGGAAGGTATGTTCATATGATAAAACATCTAAGATTTTTTAAGAGATGGTTAGACTTAGTCGTGTGCCAGCAGTCCATTTCTTGTGTGTTTTCACTTCTGTATCTTGCTTTTCTATATTTTTGATGGTATAGGTGTGTTTGAAAACATGCTATCACTTGTTAAGCAGTTGTCTTGTAAGAGAGCTGCTTTTCCCTATTTTAAAGTTGAACCAGCAGTGAGACTGAATGAAAATTCCAGAAATGCCCACATGAGAACATACAAACACCATATAGACATGGCCAGCCACAAATGCACAGCTTTACAAGCATCCCAGAAGCATAAATAGCAAGAATAGATCTTTTTTCCTAAGGATAGCAGCTTAGGACAAACCCAGTTTGTAGGTCTCTTTGGTATCTGCGTGGCCTGTGGAGTTCCCCCAGACCTGTGGAGTTCCCCCAGACCTGTGGTGTGCACAGACTAGTCTAGCTTGAAGTCCACAGGCACATCACACACTCTCACTCACTATCCTGAATGCATACTCACATTCCTGAGTCTTTTGTCTCTGACCCAGAGCCTGAGCCTTTTTTTCCAATCTCTGGCCAGGACCTGGATCTTTCCACCTTCTGAACTCTTACTTGCCAGCTAGAAGGACTTGTGTTAATTACTTGAACGTACTCAAATAAAAAGTAGTTGGGAATGGGGTAGAAGAAAATAGGACAGACTGCAGTGATCGGTAACAAGGCTTGGACAGAAAAGCACACTGACTAGCTACCTGCTTACTTGTGATTGTGTTTTAGTCCACTCCAGTTTGCCACAGTTACACTTCCTTGATCCCTTGATTCACCCCTTTCCCTGCCTTTGAGCCTCTCCCTAAGCATCCCCTGGTAAATTTTGCAGTCTGACAGTCCCCTTCAATTCTGTAAGAAGTTGGCTTTTTCTGTGAGACCTTGGTGGGCTGCAGTAATCAAGTTTTCTTCTTACCACTTACAGTATTTCTGGTTGAACCCTTCAAAGGTACATTCAGTGGATCCTGGAGTGGCCACTGATTGTTGTCTTAGGTGTTTTTTTCATCATTGCTCAGTTGCTTTGTTAGTCTTGGTTATCTGCTCTTTGTTAGGGTTTGTGTATATGTGTTTAATTTATCACCTCTCATTTCTTGTATTTTGTTGTGAATAGCCATTATCCAGATACCCTTGTACCATTTATTGATTTCAGCCTTTTCTGGTTCTGTATTTTGGTCCATAGCTGTGTTAAATTCTATACTTTCTGACTCTGCTCTGCTTTCATTCCAGTTGTGGATGGACAAATGTTCCGCAGTTCCTGCTTGCCAAGGCAGCTGGAGGCAGAGTGGCATTTTGGGGGAGTGAAATACCGGTATGGTGGCAACAAAGAAGGTAAACTAAGGAGACTTGTTTCTTGTACAAAAGAATGTTTGTCAAATATTCCGTCAGTTACCTTGGGATATGAAGGGTACCTGTTCAGTCGTAGAGGCGGGCTTTTGAGAAAGCCAAATTAAAATCTAAACCTGTAGCAGTAGCTGACCTGTACTCTCTGTCCTCTGACTGTGATCTCTAATACAAATGCTGCCTTTATAGGAAATGTTGAAAATTACTTGAGCAAATAAGAGAGGTTTTTCTGAGGCCTTGAGCAAAGTGCAAAAACTCTGTCTGTCTTGGGGTACACACATTTTGGCCTACCAGTTGATCTCACTAGTGGAACTATTTCTTAAAAGTCCCTAACAATAATAAGTCCCTAATGCTGCTAACAGAGGGTGAGGCTGCTACCACCAGTGACTTGAACAGAGTGGGGGAGCCAAGCTGCAGGTTTGGCATATGTTGAGTGGGTTGACAAAATTAGTGTGGTGGGGGAGGGAAAGCAAGGTTTTATCTAACAGGTGGTAGCAAATGTAAATGAGATTCTGCTGGCCACAGAACATAGCAATGGGAGTTTTGCCTGATGTGGAAGAATTTTGCTCAGTGCACCTTTCAGACATAGCTGTCATCTGCTCTAACCAGTTTGACTTGATGATGGTGTTTTAGAGTCCTTGCCTGCGTGCAGGTGCCGTGCTGGATTATGGAAGGGATATCTAAGCTCTTTGTACCTCGTCTGATGCTATAATCGCTGCTTCTTCCCTTTTGCATCCTATCGCCACTAATTCTCTTCTGTCTCCTGCATATGCTGTTTGGCTCACCCTATCTGTGGTTTTCCTGACAGGAGAAATAGGATTCAAGCCTTGCTATTCGGAAGTACTCAAGGTTGTCAAGGGGAAACTTCACCAACCAGATGAGATTCGTGGAAGTTCCTTCTATGCTTTCTCCTATTACTATGACCGAGCAGCTGACACCAACCTTATTGGTAAATTTGGGATAATCTACTACATTTGAGCACAAGGTAGACAGAGGAACCCTGGAGAGTGGAGCCATGGGGAGCAGAGAAAAGGAACAGTATTGAAAAAGAAGAAAGACACAAAATGCTTTCAGGGAATAATGTGTATCTGTCAGTTCAGTTTGATGTTCAGAGTTCAGCAGATGAAACATGTGCTCTGAGCTCCAGTTATATATGCAGCTCTGTCTTCTGTTCCTAACAGATCTCACTGCTAGCACAGCATTGCTGAGTTGCACTCTAGGGTCAGCTTAGAGATACAACTCAAATGCTTTCAGGTCTATGACAATGTTTTCTCATCTCTTTTTCAGATTATGAGCAAGGAGGTGTTTTGGAAGTGAAAGATTTTGAAAGAAAAGCCAAAGAAGGTAATTGTCATGAAAGTTGGGGGGTTGGTGTGGACAAGAAATAAGGAAAATATAAATGTATAGGCAGTATATTTATTTAAATATATATTTAAATTTATATTTAAATCATAATATGATTTTTAAAAAAAAGGAAATTTATTTAACCTTTATTTCACTTATACCTGTTTCATATTACTGTTATTGGTCAACACCTCTGATGCAGAAGAGAATACTGAGAAAGGATACTCAGGAAAGGAAGCAGTTTATAAATATCAGTACAAAAGAAAGTTAATTTGCTGCATCAAGAGCTTCTTCTGTCAGACTGCAACTCTGAGTTTTAGAAAGTGCTGACTCTAGAAGTCTGTCACCTTAAATCCTTTTCAATCTCTAACAAAGTGGACGGAGAGAATAGAAGCTGTTTAAATCTGACAACCTCTTCTGCGTTCCCTTCCCTCCCCTCACTGTAACTTTTTTGCCTTAAATGCTTGTTCTAGTTTTGTACCTCCTGTGAATAAAGAGCTCCCACCTTGCCATGCTACTGATGGCTAAAAGCAAAGTACCTCTGCACTGTGATCACTCTCATGAGGATTAGTAGACCATATTTCTCACCAGAAGGTGCTTATTTATGTAGTTCAGGACTGACTTTTTTCTAAAATAGGACCTAAATTTAAATGGTTTTTCAGTTAATCTCCCTGGAAACTTGGATGATTCTGAATAGGGGTATTAGGCTCTAAAGTTTGAGTGTGGGTTGGTTGTTATTTCTTCCCTGGATAGTGAGAGAGCATGTTTCCAAAGATGTGGCTAAGATGTTACTTAAAACCATCAAACCACTTATTTAGCTTTAGAGCATCAATTCTGTGAGCCCAAATGAATGCTCCTCTATCTCATTTCAATAGTAGGAGGATGTTGCTTCTCTTAAAAGGAAGCGAATTCTGCTCTTGCTGCTTGTAGAACAAAGAAGTAACAGTAGGTCTAGAAGATGATGCTTAATGTAAATCCTTTTCACAGTCACTGTCACCCTTACTGTGGAATCTTGACTTAGCAGCAGCAAAGAAGTGGTTGGTTGGGCAATACCCTCTTCTATGCCCTTGGATATCTGTGGTTGGGAAAAATAAAAGAAGCTGCCATCCTAGAAGGTGGGGTCCATTACTGGAGCCATCTGTGAAGACTAGATGAGGAAAACAAGTGATGTTGTGTTCTTGTAAAAATAAGTAATGTACCAATGCTCTGCTAGTTATCAGTTGAGCAAAGGTTCAGACTTCAAAAGAGCTATGTGGATTATGTTGCTGTAATAAAAGATGTATCAACAGTGGAGTTAAGGGAAATGGGACTTACTGTATGCTTTATTTTCCAACATTATTGAACAGCTGTGTAGCATCTACCATATGTCATATGTACCCACTAATCAAAGAGGGTGGCTTGTTTTAATAGGCTTTGGCTGAAGGTCAGTTTAAATGTACAATGTGGATAAAAGCCCTTATTTTGCTGNTTTTTTTTTTTTTAATCTTCTTTAGTCTGTGATAACATGGAGAGGTACAAGTCAGCCAGTCCTTTCCTCTGCATGGATCTCACTTACATCACTGCTTTGTTAAAGGAAGGTTTTGGATTTAGGGACAACACACTCTTACAGGTGAGAAAAACAGTTAAATCTCTAAGTCAGCTTCCCAATTTCTGTATCTATCAACATGCGTGAGTTTGTTTTTCTGGCTAATTATCTACTGAACCTTTCCAGGGTTGTAACATGTAGTTGCTATCATTTGTCCAACATATGAATCTAGAGAACTGTCAGGGACAGCTGCTTTTTCTTCCTCTATAGTTAACAAAGAAAGTGAACAACATAGAGACAAGCTGGACTTTGGGTGCTACCTTTTACCTGCTGCAGTCCCTGGGGATGACGTATTGACCTGTGATACTACTGTGGACTTCAGCAGTTCTGAAAGGCTGAGAAAGCAAATTGAAGTCTCCAGGTATGTTGTTCAGCTGGAACTGGTCACAGAGCAGAACACGGACCAAAGATATGACAGATCTTTACCTTGGATTGGCATTGTGCCTAATGAGAGTTGCCACAATATGATTTATAATTGTGATTGCCATAAATGATCCAGAACCTGCCTTCTGAAAGTCAAAAGGCCTAAACTCCAGCAGAGAATATGCAAGAGGCTCAAAACCAGCTTTCACCAGCATGTTTGTTAGAAGCACAGAGTACCTGGATGTGGTGGCAGACTAGAGACATGTGACTTTCCTTACCCTCTTCTATTTTAAACATACACAGTTTAAGTTTGCTTTTGAGATGTTAAATACAGAAATTAAAAATAACATCAACAGTCATTCAGAGAAAAGTGAACAACTCTGGATGCTGCCAACCTCAGTATTCCAAGCACCTGGCTGCTAGCTTAGCTAATACATGGCAAGAAGACTCCAGTCTTTCAGCAAGGGCCTGCTATAAGCACACTTTGAGCATGGTTTTGGAAAAGGTGTTAGTTAAAACATAGTAACTTAGCAAGCATTTGTTAAGCAGAATGTGTGCCTGTCTGTTTTCCTTTTTTGCTGCCCTTTACAAGTCTGTGCAGCTATACCATACATCTGACTACCAGACTTGGTAGATTGATTCCTTTAGCATGTAGTCATAACACATAGTTGTGCTGGCACAACGAGGCAGCAGTGCCAGCTATTTAAACTCCACTGCCAGAAGAAATACTTGTCACATTACACCCACAAAGAAATTGCAGCCAGATGAAATGGCTGATCTGACAGCTCGCTTTGCTGTGAGAGGCAGTTCTGTTTCTCTGCTCTCAGCAAGGCACTCCCACAACCTTCTTTCCTCTGCTGTTGGTGCTCATCAGGTTCTTTTGTGAACTAATTCATGACATCAAACTTGAGGTAACTTGGCTCACCTTAGGGTCAAGTCCAGTGCCAGCACAAGGGAAGCAGGCATTGCACAGCCCAGGGACAACTGCTGGCCCAGCAAGCTGTCAGAACACCACAGCCCATTTTGTTGGCAGAAGTGTGATTTCCTATCTGAAACTGTCCTTAGGAACCTCCTCTGAACACAGAGCTCTGGTGAAACAAGTTTTTTACACAGTCATTTAATAGACGAAAATAGAGTAAAATTAGCATCAGAAACAGGGAGAACAAGAAGTAGCTTTGCTTTCTTATGTGTTGTCTTATCCCTTATCCATTTCAAATTGTTTTAAACATCATTTCTCTTTAATTTAGTATAGTGAAGTTGAACCCATGAAATGGTGCATTCAGCTCTGTGTTACTCTGGAAGGTCCTTAGGAAGAGGGCACTCAGTGAAGGGGTTGCAGCTGTTTAGGAAAGCCCAAGACTACTGTCAGGATAGCGTAAAGCTATTTGAGTAACAATTTAAAGTGCCATCTCTTTCAAACCAAACATACAGATGTAATGATAGATGAATATTTTAAATTATCTTGTCAGGTAGGCTAGAAAGTGGGGCTGTAGGAGCCTGGTTTTGTTGTTTAATTGACCTTTTATCCAGTGATCTTGTGATGAACACTTTCCTGCTGGGCATTTGCTGTTACCTGTTTGCAATACACCACCTTTCCCACTTCTGTCAAACCAAAGACTGCCCTCATGCTAACTTCTCTGCAAACTGGATTGATTAATTCCCAGCAAGGGGAGGAGGTAGTGCACTCATGTCTTCAGTGGTCTTGCCAAGCAGTTTGAAGACAGAAATTCGCCTTACTGTGAAGATTAGCCCCTTTCCTCTAGTTAGCAGTGCAAGTTTGCTTGTGGCTGATTAAGCTACCCCTTCTCATAACTCAGGTTTTATGGCGTGGGGGTGCAAGGCACACTTTTGATTGAACAAGTTTAGTCAGCAACAAGAAGCCAAGTGTTGGGGATGGAGCCACTCATACTTATCCCATCACTGACACATTGCTGTAAATTCAGGCTGTTTATTTGAAATAGGAAATGCTCATCCTACATGTGTACTCCCTACCAGAATCTATCTGAGATCCATGTTGTGAAATCCCTGTGTCACACCGAACTTCTGTTCCCTCCTCACTAGGAGCTTCTCTGTGAACATGAAGAAGGTAGTTGCGGCCTCTTCTCACCCATAAACATTTCATACTCCTCTTCCTTGTGTTTGGCAAAACTTAAGTGTATGGTCTGGTCTGCACAAGAAGACTGCACATGCATTCATTTTGTTTTCGGTGAACACTTTTGTATTCTTAAAGAACACAAAGGAGGATGCAGTGGTTACTGGCCAGGTTGTTATCTTAAGAACTAGCTAATTTAATAATCTGAAAGTCATCTTTCAGTCTGAGCCCGTGCTGTGACAAACTCTTACTCGATCTCAGGGCTAAGAGCTGAAACAGTGTGGCTGTATTTCAAACAGGAAAGGAAGGTGGGTTGTTGTATGTAAGAGAAAAGCAACAGCACATCTGCCACCTGAACAGACACTCGCACACAGACACGAGGAATACTTGAGGGTTTGGGTTTGTCTGAAGGGAGGATGGACTAGAACAAGAGTACCATGCAGATGAAGTTTCTTTTCTGTATTCTTTGCCTCAAACTCTGGTACTACAACTGCTGGGGGGGAGCATCTGCTGTCCAGTACCAAAGTTGCATTAAATCTGAATGCTCAGGGCCTTTTTGTCAGTGAAAGAATTCATTAACTGAAGCAAAACTGCTGCTGTCATCCTTCAGTCATGAGAAACAAAAACTCTGATCAAAGGTTTATTTTTGCAAGAAATGGCAGAATTGAGCCCCTGCTGTTTACATCTGAACTACCCAGGTGAGTGGGGGGATCTAGAGAAGCCAGTCAAGTCCTCACACTTACCCCTAGTGCAATGAGATTATTTATCAGCTAAACTAAACAGCATTTTAAAAGAGCTCTACTTGCAGCCCTGATTTTTATCTCCTCCTTTGTAATGTCTTTTAGTCAGCCACTAACAGGAACTGCATAATATGAGTGACTGCAGAAGCACAAGTAATGGCTTTTAGTTCAAAACTTGTATTTCAATCTTTCTGATGTTAATTCCTGATACTGGTCAACCATATGTGTACATCTTGCCCATGGGCAGTGCTTACTTGATTTTGTGAGTGGCAAATGTCTGATACAAGAGGCTTGTGTTTGGAACCTAAGACAGAGTATCCTGAATTGTCTATTTTAGTAATTAAAGCATTTTTAATAATACTTATGATGTTGTGGTGCAGTTTTCTTTTCTAGATATCATTGTTGTTTTGCATCTTTTCCATGGAGACCTAAAACTAGCCAATTCCCTAAGAACCACCATTATGAAATCAAGCACCAAGAGAAAGGCAGAGTAAAGGGTGAAAGAACGAGAGACAAAGCTTTAAGATGTATCTGCCACCATGCATTGTCTTCTGCTGAAAATCACCCCTCCTTTCTGAGCTGAGGGGGTACCAAGAACCGAGGAGTTAAATCACATCAGAGAAAACCAAAAATAACTAAGCAGCAAAAGTTATAGCTGGCAAAGTTCAGCACTGTGTTTGCAAAGACAGACAGCTGTTTCCACCTCAGTCTTGAATTCAAAAGGCCCAAATTAAAAGCGCATTGTATGTTTAGTTCTGTGGCTGAAGAAATCATGGTACTATGGGAAGAAACACTAAATCCTCTTGAGACAGGCTGATGAGACAGAGTTTTTGCATAAACCAGGGGATGATGCAATACACAGCTCAATCCCTCAATTTTATTGTTATATTAAAATTACACAATTCAAAGATTCAAGTCAGTCACAGTCCTTTTAAGAACAATGTATTCACAGGCAAGCTGCTGTTCCAGACTGACAACAGATCACTTACTAGCAAAAGCCATGATCTGCTCCTGCAAGAGAAGAAAAAGAGAATTAATAAACATAATGTGTTCTAGAAAGCAGCTCTATGGGCCTTCCCTTTTTCATAAATAGAAAACAGTTCTTGGGCAGTCTTTCTAGCCAAGTGCAGAGCACCTGTCCCTGTGTGCTAGAAAATTAAAGATTGCAGCATTCCTTTCCTTCCCAAGCAGCATAAAACAGGTATTTCTGACAGGTTTTTTGCTTTAAACAGAGAAAAGGAATTCTGAGCACTGAAACAATAGTATAGTCTTCCTTAATAAAGACACCATGCCAGTGGCAGCTGCTCTGCCTTAGGAATGTATTGCTTTTCAACTCCGGTAGTGTCTCAGCTGTGACCATAACACAAAGAAAACAAGGCACCTGAGTTTAACAGAAAGATGACTTGATTTGTGGAATAAAAATTCAAATTCAGAAATGAGGAATCTAATGTGCTGGTGCTTGGGAGCTTTGAGAGCAGAGGGCTTAAGGAACCTCACAAAAATCCAGCAACTGGGTCAAGATGGTGAGGAACTTAGGCAGATACACTACACTGCAAACAGAGGATCTGTGTTTAAAATAGAGCTTTCTCACCACTGCCTTTCTCAACTAATTTCCATTATAGAGATTTGCACTTCTGCCACGAGGGAACAATTTCACAAGGCAAAACAGCACAGAAACAGGTAAGTTTGAGCTGCACTCTGCATCTGTGATGGCTTAGTGAAGATAAGGGCTTCAGAGGGCTGTATTTTTCTTTGCATTGCTGGAATGCAATTCAAGGTCTGACATTTCAACTCCATAGCAAAAGAAAACCAAATACTTCTGATGACCTCTTACTGATACAGAGTATAGACACTTTGATCCCTTTTACTCCTTTGTGCTGCAGGAGAACAGTCACTCCTGAGCCATCAGTTGTTTAGGAACTCCTCAGCTCACTCAGGACACAAAACTCCCAGTTTCAACAAATAGCATTTTCTAATTAAAAGTGTTTCATTTAAAACAAACAAACAAAAATCTGTACAGCTTGTGCATATTACACAAATAGTTTTGGAAACTCCTACAGCCCTCACTAAAGTGAGATCCTTACTTTGACAGGAGGTAGGGCATTTGTTACTTGCAATCCCCATGTCCTCAGCAACACCAGGGGAGTCAGCCTCGTAGAGTACAGCCTCTTTAGAACATCAGTAGCAGCTACCAAGGAGACATTGTGCCTCTGACGTTCTGTTTCAAACTTCAGGAGATGTTTTAAGGAGCCTGGAAGAGATAATCGAATGCTTCCATTAAACTTCATGTGCCACAAACAAATGTGCATCTTCTCTATATAGCAGTGTCCCCTGGCAACTGAAAGAGAACAGAGAAATGGTCCATCAATAAAGACTCTTTCCACCAGCTAGTGCTCTTCGTCTCACCCCCTCTTTAATTACCATCCTGCAGAATTTTTATTTTTTTAAAGCAGCTTTGAAATTTGTGGGATGGAAACTGCATCCAAGAATCTTAAACTGCTCCACAGTCAATGGACATCAGCACAGTTTTGCTGCAACAAACTTGCTTTGCCTTTCAAACACAAGACAGTAGCATCCTTAACCTGCAACAGAGGCAATGCTTGTCCTGCTGTCAGCAGCGAAGGCCTGTAAGACTAATCCTCTTACTGCCACTCCATTGTCTCGGATCCTTACCCAGATCACTCCCACTGAAGGCTGCTGCACTGAGGTGATGAGCTAAACATGCAATATCACCAAAGCCCAGGTTTACACCTTGTCCTGCAAGTGGGTGGACTCTGTGTGCTGCATCCCTGGAGCAAGAGAAGACAGAAATTTATTTCCCTTCCTGAAGAAATACACAATGGCTGAAAAACCTCAGAAGGGATCAGTGTAGCACTCCTCACCTCTCCAATGAACACCACCTTACAGTGTGCTTTTTCCAGTACCTCCTTGCACGCTATGCTGAACTACCTGACTGCCTCTCCAGTTGTAAGAAGCAAGACAAAGGGGAGATAACAAAAAGGAGTTCTGAAAGGAAAAATTACAAAGAGGTGACTGGCCAAAGTCTTCTCTCAAATTGTGTGTGGAACAGGCCTTAATGTTTTTGTAAGTGACCTCAGTACAACAGGAGGTCCATCAATGGCACAGTGCACAAACACAAAGAGGACAGATGTCATAAACATACAGGAGAAGTGGAATATCATTGAACAGAAACAAAATCTTTTATGAGCAGACTTATCTGCAAGGGACAGAGCCAGACATATTGATACAAGAGTCATAAAGTTAGAGAAATTAAATGAAGTTTGGTATGAAATGCATGATCATGCACTTTACCAAGCTATAAAGCACAGAGTGGCTCACAATTTGTAAAGATGAAAGGGATCTGAAGTGTAGTACAGCATCCAAGCCTTATTAAAAGCTACCACCCTGTTGCAGCTGTGGCAGAGAAACAAGTACATGTAACATTACAATGTAAAAAAGGAGATAATTTTCCTATTTCAATAGGCCACCACCCAAAAACCTATGACATCCCACATGGAATAATTGTAAACATTGTCATTTGTGTTCAAGAAAGGTGAGTTTAAAACTCAAACTGGTACACAGCATGGGTGCTACAATGTTTGGGGAAGTACAGGTTCAGCATGAGATACTGAATTGTTTCATCAGACTATACAAACCAGAAAAGGGAAATAATTATCTTGTAATTTACACACATAATGGACAGAGAGCTGCTCATGCAGAAGGACATAAGGGCACAGGGTACAAACTGGGCCTGAATAAAGTCAAACAGAAATGATATATTATTTCTAATCATCTGACTTGTTGACTAGGAGTCGCTATCCTTGCATCATTTCTAACCACACGCCACCCAGTCACCCAAGGTTTACCACTGGGCATCTTACCCAATAAGAACAACACGATGCTGGACATACTCTGTTGCATGCCCCATTCCAAGAGGGAACATGGCTCGGCTGTCTGGATCTACTTTAGCAACACTTGGGGGCAGCTGACGGACTGCAGTCCCTGAGGGCTTCAGGAAAGAAATAGCAGATCGAAACATGGCCCCAGCAGTGTCAATGAAGTCAGAGTGGTTTACATTGCTCCACTGAAAAAGACAAACAAATCTTTAGATGTTGACCCAAACTAGACCTATAAAAGAATCCAACTGAAAAAAAGAGTGAATCAGTTCCAAATACTGTCCAACCACTTGGACAAAACTATGCAGTAGAAAAACTATCTTCCTTGTTTTAGGACATAAAAATTTTCAACTAGAATGAGCCTATCCCTCCTACCTTTTAGAAATTTAGGTCAACTTCTGTGACTTTCAGAACTAACCTAATTCAGTCCCAAGGGATCATCCTTTCTTTGCTAAGTGCTTTTTTATTATAATCCTCACCAGAGGAACTTTAAAATCCCCCTCTCCCATTACCATCACTTTAAGCTGCAAAGTTCCGTTGTTTCTTAAAGCCTCATACCTGCCATGATGCTGATACTCACAAAGGCAGAGTTGATGCTATCCACAAAACTTTCCTCATCCATAGCAAGAAGTTCCGATGCATGTTCATGAGATGTGGACCACACCAGAGAGCTGGCAGTGTCAGACAGCTAATTTAAGAGAATGTCAAGGGTAAATACCAAGAGAAAAAGAAGCAAAAATAGATATTCAGTGGAAAGATTTCCCCACTGCCCTGCCCCACACCAGTCCCTGTGCAAATTAGTCTTCCAGCCCAATCTGCTGCAAGTGGAAAACACCACGGATAAAGAGAGGGCAGTAGGGGAAAACATGCAATAAATGAAGAGTGAAGGGCAGATACAAAAATTCTTAAGAAACAGAACTAACTAAAGTCACTAGAAAATAACAGATTAGAGAGACCATGTGTCACCTTACCGGAAGAAGTGCAATTGGCCCAGTGGGAAGGAACCTCTGCCATGCTACATTATTGTCTGTGGCCTACAGTGAAAAGAAGTAAATGGACACTTATGAATTAGTGACTTGAAAAACCCCGATCAAGCTGTTCTGCTGCTTATGGAAGAGTCAGTTAGCAGAATTTTACCTCAGATAAATGGAGAGTTGCCACCACAGCTGACTGGTCATACTGATGCTCAATGTTCTTAATTTCAGCTTCCTTCCGGACTACAGAGTTATGACCATCTGCACCAATCTGAAAAACAAAGTGATACAAAGCAACTTCTTTACCTCCTATAAAGCAAATATTTCACTCTACAAACCTCAGCCTGCATGTACCCATTTTCTGTTTATTCACAAAAAAACCCCAAACCTCCCCAAAATACAGAAAAGGTGGCCCCTTCTGCTCTTGTCCAGTTCAGCAGTCTCCTTGCACCAGGTACAGAAAAGGCTATGCATTGTGTCCCATAGCATCTCTGACAGAGTTAGCCACTCACCTCACTCAAGCACTCCACGTGGGTGGAGCAGCACACATGGAATCAGAACCAAATCCAGTGGAAAGGACTTGGGTTAGAGATGACGCCTGATCAACAGAAATAAAAAGCTTAGTTACCAGCAGCTTGGTCTGAAGTCTGCGTCCATCAGCTAACTCAATTTGGACCCAAGGGCTTGTGTCACAGCTGTGGGAGGGAAGGGGCCAGGTATACCCGACTGCTCTGCTCCTGTAGAAAACCTCCACCCGGTCTGATGGGAACACAAAGTACCATGGTCACAGCATGATACAGACAGGCGAAAAGGAAACATCGCTACAACAGCACAGGCCACATGTCTTAACAGCACTGTAGGAGCTGGCCCTACAATTATCAAGGCACCCTGAAAGAACAGATCTGAACAACCCCTTGTCACTGCAAGAGCTACTTTGGACAAGAAGCTAGAGATATTTTAATTAAGCCTATTTTTGGAGAGACTGCATTTTGGAGAACTACATATGCAATTGCTTTCTTGCTGTGTAGCCTTTGGAAGACAGATTTCTCCCTTCCCCCCTAATTCAAGAAGCTGCCCACATCTCAGGAGTTACTTGTTAGATGAATTTCTCCCTATGAAAACTTGGTGCACACAACAGAAGGCAAGTAACTGACAGCTCTATGCAGGAATTAAAATATTAAAGAAGTTGTCCACTACCTGCTACTGCATCTAACTGTTTTGTGAGAGCAGACATAATGACATCATTCTCCACTATGTAACCCATGTCATCTAAGTCATCTTTCTCAAAAATGATCAAGGCTTCAGAACAAGCATCCCATACCTACAAAGGAAAAATATATTACATGAAGTTACATGACAAAGAAGTGTTGTCCCTTTCAGAGGCTTAACAGCAAAAGGACCCGGTAATCTAGAAATAAAGAGGAAACATCTTGGATTACTGTCCATTCCTTCATTCCCAGCTACTAAAGTGCATCATGTAATTTCTTTCATTAAATGATTTAGCTTCAGCTCATGAAGTAATTGCAAATAAAATTTTTTATCCCTACTTCCCTGTTACACAATTAACATACAAAGCTACCCTCCCAGCTTGCTGTGGGTTAACCTCAGCAGGCAGCTCAGCTCTACACAGCCACTTGCTCACTCCCCCACAGTGGGATGGGGAAGAGCACTGGAAGGCTAATAGTGCAAAACCAAAACTCATGAGTTGAGGTAGAGGCAGGTTTTTTTTGAGGAAAAGCAAAAGTTGCATGTGCAGGCAAAGCAAAATGAGAAATTCATTCACCCCTTCCCACAGGCAGGCAGGTGTTCAGCCATTCCCAGGACAGCAGGGCCCCATCATGTTTAACAGTTACTTGGGAAGACAAGTGCCATCACTCTGAACTTCCCTTCCTTCTTACTTTTTCCTTAGCTTTTATTGGTGGAGCACGACATCATATGGTATGGAATATCCCTGTGTTCAGCTGGAGTGAGTTGTCCCAGCTGTGTCCCCTTGCTAGCTTCTTGTGCACCCCTAGCTTGCTCACTGGCAGGGCAGTGTGTGAGAAACAGAGACTGATGCTGCGTAAGCTCAGCAAAAGCTAAAACATCCCTGTGCTATCAACAGTTTTCATCACAAATCCAAAACAGCCCTGTACAAGCTACTACAAAGAAAACTAACTCTATCCCAGCCAAAACCAATATACACCTTTACATTTATTTTCCAGCTAGAACCCATTCCTCAGTACCTACAGCTTCCATTAGGAATCCACCTTTCAGCCTGTAACACCAAGACCCTGAGGACAGGTATTTCTGAGCGGACTGCTACCCACAAAAAAGGAACAGGAATGAACACAAGCATTGCCTGCCCACTGCCAAAGAAAGAAAAACCTTTGTATCATAGATCTAAGTACTTTTGAGAATTTGGAGTGAACAGACACATGGTATATTTGCAGCCCTAAGTCAGGTACCTGCATTCGCCGGAATGGTTTGAGTCTCAGGCTGCAGACATGATCCCAGGCACCAAAACCTGAAAGAGAAAAAGGACATGAATGGACACAGGCACATGTGACCCTGAGACCAAAACAAAACTGAAGGTCACTCCACACTCTCCTCTACCCTCCCTGACTATCAGCGCTCAGGCTTGGGTTGCACCAGCTCCAGCATCACACTGTTTTACTGTTAACATAAGCCAGCACAAAAAAACCAAGAGCTTTCCATGAACATCCCACCTAGCAGACAACTCTCACTGTCCCATCACTGGGTAATAAAATAGACACAGAAAAGTAATGTCATCACTGTTTAGAACATTTCTTTCTCCATAAAGAATCCAGGCTCAAACTTCTCTTTAAAATGAAAATTAATCCTCAATAATTGAGGACTGAGTTACCAGACTGCAAAGCACTAAGAACACGCTTTTGTGAACAGAACGTTACAGGTGCTGTGGAGAGCACCTTACAACCTTTCACTAACCTGATGTCACAAATATTTATATAATAGATCAGACCAAGATACCAGAACACAGATCCCTGTTATCAAGAGAAATCTGATTCAATCACCACAACTCAGTATATAGAACACTAAGACACAATGCCAAATAATTCTGTTGAGTTTAGGATGAAGGCAGCAAGTGCTCAAAGGGGTTTTGTTTAAACAAAATAAACAGAGCTCAAATCTAAATGTTATAAATGCAAACAACAATATCATACTTACTGCTTAAGAGGGTTGCTGATCCTGGAGAGACGGAACTAACCCTGTTACTGTAACTGTCTGGCATGTGATCATATTCTTTCCTAGGACCAGCCTCCAGCAAAGCAATCTTCTTACCATGGAAGTGGATATCATGCCCTAAAATAAGCAAATACATGCTCTATTACAACACTCCTGCCAAAAATCTTTTCTTATTTCTGTCTCAGTAACACCCATGCATTTTTGTAATGAGACAGAGTAGATGCAAAACTTAATAAAGAAACACATTTACAATACAGGTTTTGACCTGGCAGGTAAACTTGTATTTTAAAGCTTTATGACTATAATTCTGTTACTGAGATGGACAACCCTTCTGCAGTTAAAGCAAGGATTACACATTTTTCCTTTTATATGAAGCTTACATTTTTGTACAAATTTGTGCCATTTTGTTATGAAAATTCATTACTGGAGTATTATCAAGTGAAAACTGCAATGTTTACTGCATGCACAGAACACATTTTTCAGAGCTTAAACATACATTCACCTTTTAGAACAAGAGACCAAAATAAAACTTTTTTAATAAGCAGCAATGGCATTACTGTTTTCTGTGTCCTTATATGATGACAAAGGAATAGCACAGGCAGTTTAGATTTTAACTTCCAGTTAAAGAGAACTATAAAAAATTGAGTAAATCACACTGCAGCTGAGTTGGCCATGCTGGCTGCATCTGACTGGTATGGATGCAAAAAGTACTGAGGTCAGCAATGGTGTCCTTGTAACATCTAGAGTTGGCTACTACAGCAGCCCTACAGACAGTGGTATCCTGGGCATATTTTCTAGATTATGTGTAACAATAACCTCCGCTTTTGAAAAGTCCCAGACTTTTGTGTCAGCCTTAGATATCACTGCTGGAGGGGATCCTTATACTGTCAATTCCACTGTGGTCTTATTTAACAATAGAAGCAGAACAACCAGTTTGCAAGGTAGACCCTTATACTTGCAAAACACTTATTTCTCAGGATCTTTGGCTCTTCCTTGCACTATTTTCTTCAGGCTCATGTCACTATTGCACCCTTCTTGCAATATCCATGTTGCAAATAAAGAAGCAGCCAGTACTCTCTGGATCTCTAGTGATACAAACCAAGCACAAATCCATCTTAACTTGGTACTCCAGTGTTTAAAAACAGGACTGGAGAATGAAAATTGGGATGAAAAAATGATGGTTAGAGGGATGGAACATCTGTCCTACTAGCAAAGGCTGAGAGAATTGGGTTTGTTCAGCCTAGAAAAGAGACAGCTTAGGGGTGACCTAATTGGGGCCTGCCAGTACCTGAATAGAACCTACAGAAAAGACGGAGAAGGACTTTTTACTACAGTGACATGTAGGGCATGTAGTGACAAGACAAGAGGGAAGGGCTTCAAGCTCTGAGTAAGTTTAGATTAGGTATTAGGAGAAAGTTCTTTGACGTGAGGGTGGTGAGACACTGCAACAGGTCACCCAAAGAAGTTGTGGCTGCCCCATCCTTGGAAGTGTTCAAGACCAGGTTGGATGGGGCTCTGAGCAATGTGCTCCAGTGGAAGGAGTCCCTGCCCATGTCAGGGGGGTTGGAACCAGGTGATCTTCAAGGTTCCTTCCGAGCCAAGCCACTCTACGATAACAAAACATTTTCAGCTAAGGCTGAAATTATCCATCATCTATTTCAGGATAACCACAGTTGACAGAAACACTACAAGCAGTCTACAGAATTCAAAGCAGAAATGCACACACAGAGACAGGGCAAGGCTCATTAGAGATCAGCTCACCAAACAGCTTTAAGTCAGCTTTGGAGCGCTGTCACACAAGGATGCCGGAACAAGGAGATCCCACACCAGGATCCCGAACATTAGGACCCTACATGGCAACTACACAGTTATCTCGCACTGGGGGGAGAAGGTCACAGCCTTACCCAGCACGGCGGCCATGGCGCTCCCGACCATACCCCCGCCCGACACCACCACATCGTAGAGCGGCGGGGCGGAGGCGGCGGAGACGGCGGAGCGGAGCGGGGCGCGGGGCCGGGCCCGGAGCCGCGGCCCCAGCGGGGCCAGCACTGCCCTCCCCAGCACGGCCGCCATCTCCGCGGAACTGACGGCGGGCGGAAGTGCGCCGGGAAACCATGACAACGCCTGGCGAGCGCCGCCAGTCCTGTGTCTGATTGGCTGCTTGAGGCCGAGGGGGCGGGTCCAGGCGCCACTGCGCGCTCTGATTGGTGGAGGCGGGAGCGGCGTGGCGGAGGGTGAGGCCGCGGCCTGCAGGTGAGGGCAGGGCGGGGCGGGGGGCGCGCCCCGGGAACCAGCGCTGTCCCGCTTATTTAATTTCTTCCAGGGGACACGGCACCTCCGTCAGGCTGTAACACACCGACTCCTCCGATTCCCACCGCCGGGCAAGGAGCGGGGAGCAGCTCGGCATGGGAGGCCGACGGTCTCCGATAGAACCGGCCGTGCCATGCCAGGGAAAGTTATGGGGTGACCTCGGGGTGTTCGAAGAGGATGAGGAGCTGGAGGGTTTCAGGCGGGAAGCAGAAGTTCTGCGTGAGAAGCTGAGGGAGGCTCTCAGGTAGGGCGGTACCTGGTAAGGATGTCAGGATGGCGTGCAGGATTCCTGCTGCCCCTGGCCAGCGACAAGGCCACGCATGATGGCCCAAAATGCACGTGTATAGTGCCAAAACACGGTCCACAGGTGTGTGCACAGACGGGCGGGTGGCGTCAGTAGGTGCCCACTTAAACAGCATTCACATGAAACAGCACAAATCCCCTCCCTCCTCATCAGTTAATCATACTTAAGATCTGCCTTAAGATCTCACACATTTCTGTCCAGTATCCACTCTTCAGACCTGTGGTCTTTCCAGCATCGAGCCCCCACGTCTTTCTCTGTGATTAGTTTGACATTCACTAGCACCTCACACATGCATGCTCTTACAAAGGAAACAGTTTACGAAAACAAAGAGACTTCAGCAATCGCCAGGCAAGTATATTAAGCAGAAGCCTGTTTACACATGATCTGCACTTTGTTTCCCCCTTTTTTTTTTTTCTTTTCATGTTCTTGGTCCACTCTGATTCACCCTGATCCTTCCTTTGCCTGCATTTATTCCTGCCCTGAAATCTCATAAGTTTTACTTGGTTTCACAATTAGCCTCAAACATCCTATGAGAAGTTAGCTATTTTAATGAGACCCAGGATAGTCTTGGGTGGTTTTTGCTTTTTATCAGTTATATGGTCATCTTTTCAGCTACTGAGTTTCCCGCTGAACCTCTTAAGAGCTGCAATTTCTTTTAATGACTTTCCCATCAGTGTGTCAGGAATGCTGTTTTTGGTACTGTGTGTTGGGATTTGTGCATCTGTGTGCCTAAGCTGGAACTTTCTGGTTTACTTGTGGCCTTTTTGACAATAGAATGCTAGCAGCATAATAAATTGCATGATAAAGTTAAGCAGCCATAACTGCCATTTTATACACGGAAAACATAAAAAGCTCTGCTCATGAACTTTGATAGCAAAGCAAAATACAGAGCCCGAGAATGACAAACCCTAGGCCTGTCACTTAACAAGTAGCTCAGCCTACGGTGTCTCTCTTAATCGATAGTGTCTCCCTTCTTTTAACTCTATTTTTTAATAATTTCACTTATTTCCCCTTCATAATGTCTTTGTCTTAGTCAGACATCTGGTAACAAAAGGCAGTCCAGTTCTTTGACCGACCTCACCTCGGACAGTACCTGGGATCAGCAAAAGCCTCACTTATTTCCTAAATCCCGCTTGAGGCCAAAAAGTGCTTCATCTCCCTGGATTCCTTCCATCACCATCCCTCAGCCTTTCAAAATGACACTGCGGGAAGCTCGCAAAAAGTCTGAGTTGATGAAGTCATACATGTTTCTTGAACTAGACAAACACAGAGATAAAAGGCAAAGCCAGGATGAAGTCGAATGTCAGAAACAATTCCGGGCACAGCCTGTACCTGCCCATGTGTTTCTGCCCCTTTATCAGGAAATAATGAAGCAGAATGAGATTCGCAGGCAAACAGCAACACAGAAAAGAAAGGAGCTGCTACTTTCAACACAGCGGCCCTTCAGTTTCCTGGAGAAGGAGGAGAAAAAGAAAGAAGCTATCAGACAAAAATTCCTGTCAGCAGCAACCCCAAATGAGAGCGCCAAACAGAAGCAAGCCAGTAAAAAAGTTCCTAAATCTACTTATGGTGTACTTCTTGGAGATAAACTCAAAGGTAACATGCCAGGGCTCTTTCTGTAAAAGCACCTCCCTGCCTGTCCCTCACTGTCTCCATGCTGGGAGGTAAGATTGCGGCCCATAGAGTGTTACTTGGAGCATCCCCTGTTGTTGGCCAGTCTCCTGTGTGTCACTGGTCATTACATTTTGCCCAGATACCCTTACAGCAGAGCCTCTCAAGTTCAGTAGTCTCGTATCTGTGTCAGCAGAAGCAGTTCTGTTCCACTCCCAGCAAACACGGGGCTCTTCAGACAGATTTCCATACCCATTTTGCTGCAAGTCATGGCCATTTGGAAACACTTCCCTGCATTGGATTCCATACCTTTGGTCACACTAAAGGGACTGAGATGATTTGTGGCACAGACATGAAGATAGATGTAGTGCCATAAGTGTCCAAGGTCCATATGGTATCTTGGATCTGACAACTGTTCGCACCCAAGTGATCTGTGCTGCACAAAACCCCTAGGAGAGGAGAAAAATATAAGCCCAAATCAAGCAATTAGTTCAGATCTAAGTGACAGTGCAACAGTCCAGTCTCTCCTGCCATTCCCTGATGGTTTCAGCTACCTTCCCACTTGCACTTGCTTAAGTGCTAAAACAGCTAAAGTAGATGCCAGGCCCATTCTAGTCAGAAGGACAGCCAAGGGCATTTTCCTGATGTTTCCTTGCTTTCACATGGCTTAAGCTGCACAATTTAAGTTTGAAGTAAGCAAAACAGACTTCACACTTGAATATGGGAACTAAACTAGTCCTTAATAATTCCCATTACTTTTTTCATCGTTTTTTTTTTTTTAACTGTTTCCCACTGATTCCTTCTTGAGTGTACACCAGTTTTCACGAGAAAACATTTTGTTGGGGTCTACTAAACTAAATAGATTAGAAAGGTAAAAGAGAGCAAAGGATAAGCTTCTGTCTGGTCTCTCCTTTATGGCAGCTGCCATCGTAAAGGACAGTTTTGACTTGTGCAGTGGCAATTTCACAGCCTTTTATGTCATTCACACTCTTCTCATTGCTTTCCTTTCGATTCATTAGAGGCTGAACTCTACAGAGAAATCCGCATTCAAATGAGAGCAAAGGATTTGCTCGAGAGCTCTGTAGCTCCTATAGACACGAGCAGCTGTCGGAGGGAGCCTCAGTCCCGAGCTGCCACCAGAACCAAGCAGGAAAGACTTGGATTCTTGCAGGACCAAACTTTCAGCTTCAAGCCAAGGACTAATCCAACAATACCAGATTTTGAAGAACTTTACTGGGCATTTCAGAAAGAAGCAGCAAGGAGACAAGAAATCAAAGAGCCAACTCGTAGTAAGCCATTCAAGCTAAGAACCTCCAATCTCCGTGCCAGGCAGAGGCAGGCTAATGAAAAGATAAAGGTGAGATACCTGGATATTTCTGTGGTACTGCTTTCTCTGTTCAAGATATCAACTTCTCAAATTTATAGCATTTAATTATGGATGGTTAACAACCCATGACCTCTGCCCTTGTACTGAGAGTAGTGCAGAATCCTAGGACAAACCACAAAACAACATTCTGCAGAGAGAGATGAGCTGTGACAGCTAAGGCTCAGCCACAATTTCATAGCCCTAATCATGTCTCCTTTCCCTCATCCCTCAGCCCCTCCACATGTAAATACCTGCTGGTGGAAGAGGGAAGAATGAGTGCATTGCCCACAAACCCCAACTGTTCTCTTTGGTAGGCAAAGAACAGAGGAGATTCTGTACTGTGAACAAATACACTGAAAGAAGCTCCATCTTTTTCAGGATTCTCAGAAACTTTCCAAGGTTTCAGTGCAAAAAAGTCATTCTCTGACTGGACTTTCTTCTCTCTCTTCCAACACCCTTCCAGTTTATATTACAGATGCAACTAGAAGAAGGGAATCTGCTATTAGGTAAGCAAAATATTTGTTTACAAGACCATACACCAACTAAGGACCAAAATGAAAGAAAAAACATCAGTATTTTCCCTCATGATATCAACAATACATTTCCTAAGTCTTGCTTTGCCTCCCAGGTGATTTGGGAGCTGTGGACTTGTATGGCTGAAATATTGCTTTTCTCCTTAAAGGACTGCAAAAGTGAAATTCCCATGGGGTCTGGCAGTCCACAGTGAGCTCATGAGTAACTTTTTCTTCTCTATAGATCCTCCCAAGTTAACAAAAAGGAAGGGGACAAAGAAGGGATTTATTGGCTGGAGAAACAGAAAATGAAATGTCAAGCTATGCAAAAGTCAGTGAACAGCCGAGCAAAAGCACTGGATCCTCATAGAAGTCTGGAGGAAACACACAAGGAGAGGTCTAAACAGAACCGGTCAGTGTCCTATTCTGCACAGAAATAACTCTTTGCTCCACCTACTGGGGATCATCAGATAATTCTTTCAGAGGAATTGGGTCTAAGAACATTCCTAGCTTAAATTTTTTTGGCTCTAGTAGCCATTCCACATTCACTTGGATTTCTTGACAATTCCACACTATTCCTTCCATACAGAACAGTTTCCTTTAGATTAACATTTGTAGAAAGTAATTGTACAAACCAGTCAACTGTAATGTGTAACTTGGTAAAGCACACTTAAGATAAGGTTTTCTAGAAATGTGAACACTGGTTCCTTGCTTACATTCTCATGGAAGAGTTTTGCTAATGGGTCCATAACTTGCTAGCAATAGGATTTTTTTTTCCCCAGCATTCAGAATCAAGAGAATTCTCAAGGGAATTTAAAGGACAAAAGTTAGTGAGAATTCCTCATTCCTGATCAGCTGCAGTCAGAGGGAACCTGTATTACACAGGCAATTTTTCTATTTCAGGCAAAATATGAGAGAGAGAACAAAAGAATACAGAAAGGAGCTGGAAGAAATGCAGCTGCGAGTCAAGAATAGACCATACCTCTTTGAACAGGTCACCAAGGTAACTGGTCAAAGTCCCCAAGTGTTTCTGGGCAACAGGATACATTGTCTTTAATTTAAGACAGGCATTAAGAAATCTAGTTTCAAGTTAATTCATGGGTAAGAAGGTGCAAATGATTGCATGGTCTCTTGACTGCACTCAAAGTCACGGAAGAGCCAGCCAGGTAGAATTTGAATTCCTTCCCACCTCTTGAAAAAATACTCAGACTTAATTGTGGGAGCTTGCCAGTTCCTAGTATACATTACAGTCAAAATCAAGGCCTTCTCACAACAGAAATTTTATGAATACCTACTCTGCCCCTGAATTCCATAGACTACAGTCTAAAAATGTGAAACTTTTTTCTTAAAACCCTCTCCAGTTAAGCACTTTTTCTTTATACCGCTACTGCTACTAGAAGAACATCAGTGATGGTTGTGTTGCTTTTATCACCTGCAGACTCTGCAGTCTGGGGTTGCATTCAGCACATCTCATCCATCACCAGCTGCGAATCTGTATTGCACCTGAGGTGTAGATACAATCTGTACTCTCTAATATACTCCATACCTGTTTTTCCCTGGATTTTCTCTTCCCGTTCTACATCCTTGCAAGGATGACAGCTGGTTAAAGTGTGTGTCGATGTACAAAATACATCGAGAATATGCTGATTTAAGATTTCTCAACAGAAAGTACCCTTCTGCGTCAGGCTTTCTGTTCTCATAATGGAGGCAGAGGACACATATATATATGAGAAATATTGGTAATATTTCTGTGTGCAAGGTTGTTAAGAGTTCACTAGTATCAATAGCATTCGTTCATGTTGATACTAAATTTCTGTCCTTCCATATTGAACACCTTAATCTTTAGAACTGGCCAGTCCCTCTGGAAAACCATCATCTCAGACTACATTGATTTGCAAGGTTCATTTGCAGACAGTGAGGATACAGGATTCAAGATGCTTGGTTTTCAGTTGAGCTGATATGAAGCTATTCCACAGGTGCTCTTCATTTATTAACTCCACTGTTGTTAGTTCTTGCCAATTACAAGCAAACACACTTCCAGGATTTCCCACAACTCTTCTTTGCATGTATTCTCAATTTGAATGTCAGACTCTTGACACAAGTGTGCTAGTCTGGTAAGACTGGAATGCAGTATAAAGAGAACGGGAGAAGGAAGGAAATAAAGAACAGAAGCAGAAAAAGGTAAGCTCTGGCTTTGAGAGATGTGAGACATTATCCCAGTATTCAGTTTTGGTACTGTACAGATTATAAAAATCTTGGACAGGAGCTTTTCCTGTCCTCTTGTCCCCATTAGGAATGTCAGTTGTGCACTTTAAAACAACTTGACTGTTAAGGGGAAGTCCCAGTGCTACCTGCTTACTGTTGTAAGTTTCAATTTCATAGCATGATGCTCGTCAAGGAGCAGAGCGTCGCTACAGAAACACTCTCCAGCAGGTTGGCCTAAGCGAAGAATTTGTAAGGAATAAAGGGAAGGATGCCAGTGACTTGCTGGAAAAAGAATCTGATGTTCACAGGTAATAAAAACAACGCAGTACAACTCTTTTGTCTTTGACTTAAAATATTTTCCTTGTTCATGAAAGCATTCGTTTCTGTCATCTAGTTTAGGAAAAATCAACTTCACTGTTCTTATTAAGTATCATGGCTTCTCTGAATTCCTATCACTGCACTGTATTTCATATGCACAGGTCAAACAATTTCCAGCATTAGACAATCACTGTTTCTGCAGACTACCCGAGCCTCAGGGTGAAGAGGACGACCGTACTGTAGAGGAAGGAGTGCCTCAGGAGGAACAGAGCAGAAAGGAAACAGCAACGTAAGAGCTAGCCGAAGAATCCATTGATCATCTTGTAATTTTTTAAATTCAAGATTCTCCAGGTTAATCCTCAGGAACTTAATGGTTTAAGATGATACATGGGGTAAGTGAGATGGGAGAATTTAGTAAAGGAAAAAAAGTCCAGCTGTTGGTTAGAGCCTGTCTTGTCCAACCCAGCAAACCCTGCAGCCTTCCTTAGTCTTCACAAATGTTTCTTGTGTGAGCCTTTTTCCTTTCTTTAATGGGCAACAACAAATTGAGAAGGCTGAAGCACTAACCTTGGATAAAAGTAGATGTGGAAGATGGAAAAGGTGCATCCTCTAATGTCAGCTCCTTGTGTTCATGCCACAGAAGCACAGAGGAAGGACAGAATGCCTTTCAGTGTGCTAAACCTTGGTTTAGACATATATGTGGTAGAATGCTTTCAAACAAGGTATTTCTACAAAAACACATACCAGGATTTGACCTACCTTGGGAGAGGGAACACCTTCTCTGGTGTTAACTCTTTACTCATTACCAGCTCTGCTTCCTCCCTTCCCATCGGTAAGAAGCAATAGTCTTCCTATATTAAAAAATCTCCCATATTTCATTATTTGAAAGTGTTTTAACATCTTACCAATTTAAGTCATTCATTTGGTTCAAAAAACAACCAGAACTGTAAAGGTTGTAATTAAACAGGGCATCATTTGAATTGCTGTTGTCCTAATTCTCCTATTACTGTGATATCAAAGATGAATTTTGGTCGAAGTAAGATTAGGTATTACCTGTCAGCATGTTGCACTCAAATGCCTGGTGCATCTGAATGGTATATTTCACACATTTGTGTTCTTCCTTTACCTGACAGTAATAACCACTTCAACAATAAAAATCGTTACCACCTGGAATGTTTTCTGAGAATTTTGCACTTTGAGATTAAAATATTTTCAAATGGTTATCATGTTTCTGCATTGTTCAATTTCCTTATCGATCATCTTTTCCTCAATTTTTAAATAGAAGCTCTTTTTGTCACCTCAATCATTTTCTCCTTACACTGTAACAACACGCCATCATCAAATCAGAAATACAGTACCTGTAAGAGCTACCACATTAGACCAAGATACAAAACTGAGATAATGACCTTTTTAATCATAACAAAGTACTAAATCCAAGAATGTGTGGCCCAACCAAAGGGTTTCACGCTGCTGTGTTACAGAGATCAGTACCTAATTGAATGTACATGACTGCACAATTCCTCCTTCCTGACTCAGTCTCCACACTGAGAACAGGCTTAAGCTCCTTGGAGGGTTCAAGGAGGGCTGTTACCAGTGTACCAGCTTCTACATGGGTTTAATTGTGTAGGATATACAGAGGCTGTGCTTTCTTTGGGTACTTCCTGGAAAAGAGCAGTGAGGTAACCATATTGTCACAATGCCTTGTCAGATTGAAAGAGGAAGGAAGAAAGATTACTCCAATGCTCTAAGTCTGTGGTTTAAAGTCTACTAGGTTTGTATGAATATATTTGGAACAGTGAGACTAAAATTTTAATACATACATTTTAAGATGTATTTACTAAAATTGATTGCTAATTTCCATAATAACAGTTAATGATGCTGGAAAAAGAAATTGCCAGGTATGTGAAGTGTGAAGGGAAACCCTAAAAAAGGAGGAACAAAAGTTTGACTTTAAATTAATATATGATATTATGCCATACTCCTTTAACAAATATTAAGGTGACTTGCATGACTATAATAAGAGATAAATAAAAGTCTTAATATTGGTCCCTAAACCAAAATTGCTGCAATGGTGATGAAAGGAAAAGCATCAAATGAAGTAAGTAAAACTCATATCTCTCTTGCTAAACAACGTTCTATTCTGAAAGCAGGATTACATTTCTGTAATCCTAAAAGAGATTTGTCATCTCTTAATATGTCTCAAAAATGGTACGGAAACAAAGAGTTTCAACTATGGCTCTGAATTTTTGCATTGTATGAAAATATTTTGTTATTTTTAGTTAGATTTACAGCCTGTTCAGCTAACCTATAAAAAAAATGTTGAAAAGATATCTCACTGGAGTATCTCCTAGGAGCTGGTGAGGTGATAATCAAACTGCATCAACAGACCTTGATTCACAGGCACCTGGTAGAGCTTCTGCAGGAACCTCCAGGTGACAATACCTTTACTAGCAGCAGCACTACCTTTCCATTCATCTAGGGAGCAATATAAACTCCAAACATTCTCTTTGCATAGAAGCTACTATAGGCACACAGTACCTTCTCAATAATGCCAATTCTGAAGAAAGTCTTTAAGTTAAAAAAAAGAGAATTCAAACCACCACATAATAGACTCATTTAAAGAACTTGATATACCAAACAAATTTTGTAGGAAAACGTGACTGTGAAAAGCAGGAGAAGAACACAGCATATGTAAACAACTGACATCAAGTAGTACATTTATTTCAGATAGTAAGTCAGCTTCTGACAGTGAGATGTATTAGAATATAGTCTCTGAAGGTAAAGGATGGAAGGAAGGCCTGTTGCTCAAGATACTGAATGTTTGTACAGTGCCTAGCACAATGAAGTCCTCCTGGTCCTTAACTGGGGCTCTTAGGTGCTCCAGCAAAACAAACACTTTAGGATTTAGGAGATGGACTGCATAAGCAGTTTTGAAATGGCATTTCACAACATCGGCTAAATGACACCTAAGCAGCAGACTTCACCTTTTTGAGCTCTGCAAGAGTAACTTGGTCCAGCAGATCTTCTCCAACTCCAGTTTTACGATTTATCCTCCATCTACCCACCCGCTCTGTCCACAGTTAAAGCAACGTTCACTCATTCCACTGCAATGTGGTGAGCCTCCAGGAGGAATGATCGATCCCACTTCAGTCACCACATATCAGAGGGCGGAAGAAGGAGCAGCTGGTCTCACCCTCCTCTACTCCAATAATAGACTCAGTGTCTGGCAGGTGCAGAGACTCAACACCAAGGCTGGGCTGAGAGTTCATGGACATGAGATTCTTACTATGCACTGTCGATTCTTCCAACAAACTGCTGCCCATCAGTGATTCTATTGTGAATAAAAGGGTAAAACAGAATTCTCATAATGTAATAGTACTGCAGCATAAGGTACAATCCCTCCCCCCTTCAGGTCACACAGACCTTCTTCCCTAGACACCTACTTTATCCATTCCTACTCTTTGAGCATTCAGCACTTCAATGGATGGAAAATACTGTTTATTGTTTTGAACCTTACCATGGCAGAATTTTATGGAGGATTGTCTTTCTCTTTAAATAATTCACTTGGCATAAAAACCCAGGCTTGCTTACAAGAATACAAAACCAAAGGAAAAAAATCCATGTAAAAAAAACCCACCCAGATTCATGTTGATTTTGAAAACAATAAATATATCTGCTCCTTGACCACAATACAGAAATACACCTTTGTATACTGTCCTAGAAAAGTGGAGGATGAGCAATCCATCCTCAACTCCAAGAGGAAAGACTTTTATTTCTTACTGGCTTATGGTCTCATATTTTCACGACAAATATCTTCCCCTCTCTTTGACCAGCCACTGATTTTTTTCCTGCACTTTTCCCTCCTTCAGCAAGTGTGCTCCCTTCCTTACCTGGCTGTTCTCGCTCCCTGCTGCCAGCGGCTCCAATTCGGGAGTGGTGTTTCCTCATATGCACATTTCTGCTACCACTCTGGGAAAATGTCTTCCCACAAATTTGGCACTGATGGGGCTTCACTCCTTACAGTAGAAGAGGGAAAAATATCCCACAAATTACCAAATTGGGAATAAAGGCCTCAACAACCAAGAAACTAATAATACTGTTTTGAAACGGCTGTTAACACCACTGGTGCTAATTATCAGTAAAAAACAAATGAGAAACATTCCTGTCTTCTGTACAGTGATAAACTTCGAGAACAGAGGAGTTTAAGATATCAGTATTGCCAGCTGTTGGAAAACCCAAGTCTGAAGTAACATAAATCAGACTTGAAGGCTTTACAAGAGGGAACAAGTTATTTGAAATCACTTACTCAGTGACATAGAAATATTTGAAATCCTACACGTAAAATAAAATGACCAAATGCAAGGAAGCAGAGGCAAAGAAACTACCTCCTGCCATCACACAATAAATTGAGGCATCTGGTTTACATTACTGAGCAAAGAATTGATGATGACTTGTCACAGTGAAAGGATTTCCATTTTACAGAGCAGTCTATCATTTTCACAATACAACCAGTATGTTGTCCAAACCTGTCAGCTTGATGGCATGGAAGTCAAGGAGACAGGAAAGAAAAAGCATAGAGAACTTAATCCCCAAAGTTACTACCCCAATAAAATCTCCCCTTCTTCAAACATACCATATTCATCATGTGCTGATATTTAAGACAGATCAATCAAAACAGAATAAGCTTTGAAACACTTATGAAATACATTTCAATCTAATGCTTTGTCCAATTACAAGTACGTAGTAGGAAAAACCAAGAGAAAACCCTACCTATGGCAGAAACCCACTCATGAGAGATTTCTGATTTGAATGGCTGTGAGTAATATAGAGAGGTAATACAGTCTCTTTTAAATAAGAAAATGGCAGCTATGAAACAGATATTCAACTTATTGATATTTTAGAAACCATTTTTATAATAATTTTAAAAAAACATAATTTGAATTCAGAACCACAAACAACCTAAAAGATTAAAGTGTACAGGCTACAGGCACAACAAAATGGAAACACTATGACTAGTAGTTCTATAAACCCCAGGATTTTTGTTAAGAAAATCAAATCAAAGTCCTACAATAAAGATCTTTTCTCAGACAGATCATAGAATGTCAGATGAAGACTCTTACCTGAGTGGACAACCAAATGTTTCCGAAGGCTAGAGTATTCAGCAAAGGAGCGACCACATCCCTGTGCCTCACACAGAAAGGGTTTTTCCCCTACAAGGGAAAAGTAAATTCTTAGATTTGGGGATTACAACTTAATCTGATTGCCCAGGTCTCTGAGAACAGTCTGGATGTCTCTACTCATTTTCCCTTTTGGCCTTAGATATGTCAAGAGTTCCATGGAAAATACATATATGCTTCCTAACACTTTTAAAGCATTCTCTTCACCAGCTTTCAAGGCATTATTTTTAAGTATTTTTAGACCATCATTCACTGAAAGTGAAGGGACCACTGTTTCTAAGTAGACCTTTCAAGTATATAAATACCAATAGAGTAATATAAAAACACCTGAAGTATATCCTCTAGATGCAGTTCTCAACAACCAGTTCTCTGCTTCATACAATCCTGGGATCCTGTTCCCTTTCTGCCTCTCAGTGCCAAAAGTCCCATTAACAGTATTTCCCTTTGTACCTGATTCTACATTTCAGATCAGGCTGAAATTGCCAAAATCCTTTGACAGATGTGTCAACCATTTATGTGTGGAGGAACTGTAATTCAAGGCACAATTTGTTCTCATAGGCTGAAATTTGTTATTCTTATATCACAGCTATTTTTGATTTGTCTAAATGATGATAAATTGAAAGGTCATTACACTAATGCAGTGCAATATAATCTGTTTTAAAAATCTTAATAAAGTTTTAAATAAAGCTAGAGATAACTTTTGCCTGCAACATCCCACTAAAGAACTCAATATGTTTAACACTATGATTTCAAGTCTTTAAGTGAACCCCTCTGTAAGAGTAACAGCAAGACCACATGAGATTAAGCAAGCTATTTTAACTATTTTATTGTCTAACATATACATAGCTCTTTCAGAGTAAACTTGAAGATGCTTCTACTGTGATTTTGCCTTTAAAAGGCCTCTCCCTACTGCTCATTTATTAGCTTCCTGTCTACAATAGCATTTGACAGCTCTGAGCAAAAAGGATCAACATAGCATGTTCCAAGTGGTGTTACAAAGCTCAGGTCTCAAACACCGATTGCACTTTATGGCTTGTTGTAAATATTTAAAATTTGGGAAGACAGAACTAAAACTACCACTGACCAAAGTAACAGCACACAGTTCCATCTATAAGAAACCCTAGATCTATTTACACCTGCAGTTTTATAATACCTTTGGTCCAATCAAAATTTTAATTGCACATCATCTGTTTGCAGTTTAGAAAGTAAGCTACTGCTCTGTTGGTTCTAGAATGCTCACTCTATCAGGGAAGATTGTGCATGTGTCAGTTGGGTCTATTAACTTCACTGGCACCTTGGCTGGGAGCTTGAAGTGCAAAAGAAAACTGCAAAAACTATGGCTGCTGTTACTACACATTCAAAATTTTATTATTGGTATATATAATTTTTATCTACATCCCAACATCTGCCCCCAAACCATGTGTTCTAGCTAGACTGCACAATCTTTAAAATAGCAATCTCTTTCCATGTATGTCTACACACCACATACCATACAGTTGTGTTTAAGTAAGGCAGAAGGCATAAACAGCTGCTGGCAGCCCACATAATCTGCAATTTCATTTTACTACAGAGGCCTTGTGGTCTCACAGTTGCCAAGGTTATTTTGAAATGTTAACCAACTGTAATCCAATGCTACTTTCCTAGGCCATCAGGGAATCTCTAACAATAGTCCAAGAAACTTGAATTGGGCCATTTGTTTGAGTGTTGTGATAACCTTGAGGCTTAAAAAAACTAAATAAACAAAATCACCAGAATATTTGCTATGAACTTTGCTAACTTTTAAATTACTGGCCATTTCAGGAGTAACGTGTGTGCCTCTCTCAAAAAAACTTTCTAGGGGAAAAACACTTAAAAGCACTTTATAAGGTTCTCAATACTTCAGCTGCTACACCAACTTCTAAAAATACTGACATGGCAGGATCAAATTCTCCAGAGGACAGAGCATAAAGAAACCATGTATAAAATACAGTACATGAAATAAAGGTTCTTGTTTTATTTACTATAAAAAGCTGAGTATGAGTTCAGAGTACACAGGCTCCAGTATATGGGAACATCTCAAACGAGCATTAGCATGACATGTCTTCTAATTATTGCCTTTTTCTATTTTTCTTTGCTACTATATTTTTGCTACTCATTCCACTATATTCCTCATTTCCCTGCATGTCCCAAATGTCATTCTACAAGCAGCATAGGTAACGCAAGCTACTCAGTGTCAGGCAGATGTCAGTACAGTTATGACAGTGTCCACAAGGACTCCATACTGGAGAAATAGCTAAGCTATTGAGCCTTTCACGAATTTCAATTTGCCTCTTCATAAAACACAATTACAGAAGTCATGTTCACTAACTGTTCTCTTTGTAACACCAGTTTCACCCTCATAAAAACACACACCCCTCCCTCCATCACACAACTGGAGTGGGGAAGGGAATCTTCAGAACATGTGTCTGACCAGAGTAGAGCATCACCATACAGTATTTGAAGGGTGAAACTTGTGTGAAATTGCATAGGATAGTAAAAGAGGTAAGAAGTTGATTTATCTGACCTAGAGATCAGTGTGAATTGATAGAGAATGGACATCAATGGAGGGCAAAGGTAAACAACATAATACTCTCAAAAGTTTGACAACAGAGGAGGAAGTGTTTTTTTCCTCAGGAAAGACCCCACCTCTGCAGACCACAAATAGGTGAGGTCTAAAACACACCAGTGTGAATTCGTAGGTGGTTCTTCAGATTTCCAGCTGTTGTGAACTGTTTGCCACAGCCCAGCTCTGTGCACATAAAGGGTTTTTCACCATTGTGAGTTCTCATGTGCACCTTCAGCCTCTGCAGGACGTAGAAACTTTTTCCACAACCTTCTGCTGGACACGTGAAGGAGCGGTCATTCCTGGGAAGCAACAAAATAGCTGTTTCCTTACCATTACAATACTGCAACCTTTTTTCATGAACACTTCTATTTTTAAATTAAATATGAGCACCTGTTAAAAATACAAATATTCAAAACTGAACACTAACAAGAACCTGCAAAATTAATCTAAATCTGGTCAAAGTGCTTCAACATAAATTACTTAAAGCAACCAACAGGCCTAGCTTTTCGATGTCAAAACCTAATGCTATGTCAAATATAGAGCACAGTTTTTCAAAGTCATAACAGCATGTATCTTTATTCTGCTCACCGGTGTGTCTTCAGATGATACTTGAAGTGAGCTGGCCACACAAACGTCCGATCGCAGCCCTCAACTGTGCACTTCAGCTTCCTCTCCACGCGGGATAAATGAGGAATGGGGCCAGAGTCTTTTGGCTGCCCATCTCCTGAGCAAAGATGAACATTTTCACCTGGAAAAAAAAAAAGCCCACGAAAATCTAAAAAAAAAGCTACAGAATACTATAATATGTCAAATTTAATAGAAAAAACAGCATCATATATGACCCAGGATTATAAAGCAGGTATGTGTCTGGCTACTCACTGTTTAGTATGTCCTACATGCTGCTGCATAGCCCATAAAAGGGATCAGGACACAGATTTGCAAACCTTACCAGGCCCATAAACTTCCCAACAATCCACCTGGATAAGATCACCTGCTACCATATCAGGCTTATCACAAAAAGAATAGAAAGCCAATGCACCAGTCTCTGCATCAATATCAACCAACCAATTTTAAGTATGAGCCAGAATAACCCTTTTTAAAAACACCTTAGCTAAAATAAGAGCTATTTCATTGTTTCACAATTATTTATTAAAATAATTAAGTCCCAAACCTTGTGACTAAATCCAATTATGTATGCCCCGGAAAACTGATCTTCAAACTCAGTGGAGCTAAAAAGAAAGCATCATTTACAGTATGCATTAAAAACAGGCTCTTGAAAGTGAAAACAGAAGTTGAAAAACAAGCAGCTGCAGTTAGAAAGAAGATATTCTTTACATGTACCAGAGAAGAGGTAGACTAAAACGGAACAGCTGGCTCCACTAAAACTCATTCCCTGAAAAAAACCAAGGAGTCTATTTATATTGCAGAAAAAAAGCATGGTTGTGCTGTATAATTCTATCACTGATAATTTGAAGATATCAGAACTGATTAAAAGCAAGGAAGAGTTAGAGGAAGAAACAACGTGAAACTAGGGGCCTTGTGTGGAACATTTAACTTTTGAGACGCATTCTGGCATTTCCTACCATTATTGCTTGCTTTGGCATTCTTTGCGAGCTGTGCCCGAGTGGCAGCAATTAAACTGTCATGGGCCAATTCTTGCACTCGTAGAAACCATGGGGTACTGCTGTCTGTGCTATCATGAGACAGAAAGTCATTCGCCGAATCTTCTGCTTCATCTTGAACAAATACCAAGTGCTCTGCAGGAGACCCCAGCCCTAGAAAAGAAGACAACTGTGAAACAGAAGGATGATGTAACGGGGAAATTTCTTTTGCTTCTCAGAGGCTGGTGTTCACAGCATAGATGAAACAGCTGCACTGAAAAAATCTCCACTGACCTCTATACTGTTGAAAGCTGTTGATGACTAAATGCTCCTAAAATATCCAATAATGCCCAGCAAATTTCATGATCTTCCCTCTTCATAAGCAGCAGGAACAGAGTTGTACTTGTATCTCCTGCATTCTGCTGAGATATATCCAGCCAGATGACAAACAGAAGGAGAATTACCTGCTCTTGTTAGGTTGAGAAGAATAAACGAAGTGCTGTCGCTGGGCTGAAGGTCTTGCAATAAACTAGAAGTCTCTGGAGTTGACAGAAGTTCAGATGGTTTCTGTACATTCTGTGCCCTTGTCTCCTCTCCATCAGGGCCCACATTTACCTGGAGACTTCTCAAAACGGCAGATGAAGAAACATCTTTGGAAGGATTAGTGTGACTTGGAGAAGTGAGATCTCTTTCATCATCTAGTGAGGAAACTGAAACCAGAGTAAATAAAAGTATAATAAATACACTGTGACCAAAAGATATCCATGAAGTTATTTTTCTAGAAAAAAAATAGAACTTGTGAGAGAACAGAGGAGGAAGGAAGTTTCTAACTAGTCAAACTTCAGTATTAAATGAGAAGTTTCAGTCACCTTTCTGAACTTGTTCCTTTGTCCCTGGTATGTCTTATCAGCAGGAGGAAGTGGCCCAGAGTGGCACAGTAAAGACAGCTGTATGAAGGGTAGGGCCCCAAAGATCTGCCACATAGATTTTACCTGGCAACATCAGTCTGTTGCATTCTGAGGTCTCAGTAACAGGAAGAAGAGAAAGACAGGTGATGTCTTTTGGCTCTGATTCCACCAGCCCTTGCCCCAGTGGAATAGAAGTATTCTGAACAAACTGAACCAGCAGCTGAAAAAAGATACTGAAGATTAGGTCAGCAGCAACACAAATCATTCAAAAATGCACTAAGCAAAGTCAGTCCAGTAGTCCCTACTATCTTGTAGGAGACACTGAATATAATCTCATGAATACACATAGAAGTAAATGAAAGCCTTTCAATTTACATTAATGATGAAGAAGAAAGGATATGTCATCTCTGAAATACCTAAAAAGTTCTCATTTCTTTAACATACAATAAACATCTCTGGATCATTGCAGACTAACCTGAAAGCTACCTAGGCTATGTTCCTTTTAATTAATATTTTACCACTTGATACTTTACTAAGCTCTAACCTTTCAAGGAAATGTTTTCCACACTCAGCCTTTGGTACAAGTATTTGTTTAATCAGTCTTCAAATACTTAACTGAAAGTTGGCCTTTTTTAAATTAAAAAAGTAATAAAAAGGCTAGTTACAAAGATATCTAGCTTATGGCTATTCAAAATAGACATATAATGATCAGAGAAACAAGGCTGGATTGAAAAAGGGAAAGAACACAGACAGCCTTATCCATCCAAATCAGCTACTCCTAAAATTATCAACTTGTCCACTAAGTGGATTAACACAAGAAACACTCCCCAGAATACTACACAAAGTAAGGGGGACTAGTGCATAAAGAGGTATAGAACATAAACTGAGATGCATTCCCTTTGAGATGGACAAAAGACTGGGGGGATTGTACAGGACTTATTAGGCATTGTTTAAGGGAAAGGCCAAGGGCGGGAAAAGGAAGGGATCAAAATGGATCAGGACAAAACAAACACAGGAAAATGTAGAAGGCAGGATAAAAGAGGACCCTTGCATATGAGCAGGAAGTTGGTCAATTGAGTTGTCTGATGCAGCCTAACCATCACACTCCATCCTGTCTTCTTTAAACTCCACTTCTAAATACTTCCTTGTGTGATCCTGCTCTCTAGAATGGGTCTCTAGTATGTGTCATATGCTAATGCACTCCAAGCCAGACTTGTTGGCAAGCAGAAGCAGCAGCATGGGGATATATCTCAAAGAAATCCATAAACACTTTCTCTAGGCAGCAACCCTTGAACACAGACTCAGGCACTTTGTGCTGCCTGTCTTTATGTGGGCAAAGTTACAAGCACTCTGCCTGTGTTCATCTGTTTGGCGCCAGTCACATCTCTATTTTTCGTGTGTGTGTGTGTGTGTATGTGTGTGTGTGTGTGGACACACCTATTTTCAAACAGGTACTAAACCTCACTAGTGGCTGGATCTAAAACCAGAATTAAAGAGCTGCCCTCATGTTTCTTGATGGGCCAAGGAGGTGAGAGGGGTCCAGGTCATTCTGTCCAGCAGATTTTGCCATCCTTAACATCAGTCAGCTCTGCCAATGCAAAAATTACATACCACCTAACTCCTAAAAATCTTGAGTTATAAAAAAGGAACCTGACCTTTGAAAAGGAACAGGAAGTCAGAGAAATGCCTTTTCTTACAGCTGAAAGTCTTCCCTTATTTAACCAAGTTCAGAGCACCAAAGCACATGCCTTATTTATTCATTCTTTACAAGATCTCAAGCTTTTGTCAGAGTACCAGTTGTAATGCTGCACTGCTCTCTACTTCCAAGGCATAGACACAGAAATAAAACTCTTTTGTTTTCTGTTACAAGTGCCACAGCATTCCATAGCAAAATATTCTGCTTTAACAAAGGAAGTGCTGCTGGGAGTTAGGAGATAACACAGTTCAACTTTTGCAATGGACTGAACAAATTCTGTGAACTGCACGGCCCTTCTTAAGCACAGTCTCAAATCCCTCCCCTGCATGGAATTAAACTTCTGGAAACCAGAAAGGGGTCACTTCTAACACGCAACTGTGTTGCACACTTGTTACACACCCAGACACATACTCTGCATTTAAGAGAAAATACTGCTCAAAAACTGTATGTAGGATCTACTTATTTGCTTTTAAGTTCTGTCCAACAAACTCCTACACTCACATTCTCGTTTTTTTAAAAAAAACCTACAGAACAAAGAAATATGGAAAATAATACACCATAAACTTAGCCCTCGTGGCACTACTCCTTATCTCTAGGAAACCCCTTAACACAAAGATCCTGCATTCTGCTGATTCTGCTGCTGTGGAGCAAACTTTATGTAGTAAACTTCCTTTACCTTTAGCATTAAGAAGGAGACTTCACACAGAGTGCAGATGGAATTGTCTGTACAGGGAGATGGTTCATCAATGTCAAAAGAAAGACTAAAAAAGCATGATGTGCCCATGGTATATTAAAACCCAAGAGTCACAAGTAATTCGATTCTTATTTTGAATATTGTGATTGTCTTAGTACTTAATTTGTCTACTGGCACCTAATTCCAAATTATTCCTGTAGCAAACAACAGCCTTTTGAGCCTCTCCTACATCACAACAAGGTCTGTTAAATCAAAAAAACCAGTAAAGACAACTTAATAGTTTGTGCTCTGATTTCTCTATGCTTATTTTTCCTCAAAACACTAGAAATACTGATGCTTTCTCAAACACTTTTACATCAAAGAGTTACTGCCTTCAGGGCCCTGAAGCCATAATAGCTCTGACTGGTCTCCTCTGGAATCCCCACACTGTCTCTCTAGAGGCTCCTTTTAAGCTCAGACTGGGCTACTCGCTCCCTTCCTGAGCTGTGTTGTAGGTTTACCTGTCACCTGGATGAACCTCAGATTTTTACTGCATATGTGTCTCCAGCCCCATCTCCTGCTGTTCCTGACTGGACTTTAGATAGACCTTGGATCCGGTTCATCACTCTGCCTCATCCAGGGCTGTGGATTCCAGCACCTGTCTCTGCTTGCCATGCTCAGGTGCTGCACTACTGTGCCCTGGTCAGTGAGGGCACTGCCTGGGCTGGGATCACCCTTGGCTCCCTGCTCATCTTCCCTCAGGAACAGCCTGTCATCACTGACAATTACGAAGGTACAAATTAAGACCTGAAGTCATTCAGATGGCAATATGCCACTGGAACTAGGCCACAAGCCAGATTGCATTTTGAAATGTTAGAATTGTATCATCTTAGATATAACATTATCCACAGGACCCAGTAAGAAGTCAGAACAATTTTTATGCTGTCAAAAAAGTACTAGGCAATAAGAGACAGTCCCTCCCCCATGCATTCTAATTTAGGGTTAAAAAAACCAGGAGACAGAGGGGTAAAAAGAGAAGAGAGTTAGGAATAACGAGCGACCAGAAGAAAGAAGCAGGGACTAAAAACTATAAGCAGTAGGATAGTTCCAAATTACTGGATTGTCTTTCATTTAAAAGCTATTGATGAGCCCTACTGCTCCTTACTCTACCATAAAACACTAGTTTTATGGACTCTTCTATCTTTATACAAAAAGGCCTAGATGAAACTTATCTCCTGCAGAAGGAGAGGTTTGCTTTAAAACATCCACTCCAACATGCAACATTAAAACACTAGGGAAAAGCAAAATGCAGCAGCACAAACAGATCGTCAGAAGAAGAGAGATCCTTTTAATTTGCTTTGTAAAGTAAGAACAAGCTTGTACAGAGAATTAAAAGGGGGCAAAAGAAGGAAACAAAAGGACATGAATCATTCTCGTTATTAAAATTTGGAACAAAAAACCCTTTACATAAACTAAAGGAAACCAATCACTCTACATCAAATAATTCAGAGAAAATAGAAGTTTTCATGCTAGAGTTTTATCTTTACAAGATTTTTCATAAACCTTCCTGTTCAATATCCTTAAATACCTTTGTGGAAAACTACAGCAACTTGAATATGGAAAAAAGCCCATTACAGACATTGTGTCATGCTTTCTCAAGTTTCTTTTAATATGGTTTTGCAGCTGAAAGCAAATAGGAAACTGTGGGGGTATCTGGTAATTGGCTATTCAGCACAGAAGTCTAGGAACAGGAGAGGTGATAAATTAAAAGTAGAGATACACAAGCTCTAACAAAGTGCAGATAAGAGAGAGTAACAAAATCCAGAACTCCTGGGACACTGATGGATGGGTCATTACAGGAACAACTTGAGTGTGACCTTGAAAAAATTCAACCAGAAACTTTGTGAGGAATAGGAACAATATGATCATGGGTTACCAGAACACATCTCACAGGCAACAGCAAACTTCTTATGACATATGGAAGAAATTCTGGGACTGGGTAAAATTTATTAAGATACCTTGAGTAGAGACTGTGGGAATGTGAAAAACTTATGGATGTTCAGGGCAATGACCAAAGACAAGGAAAGGGAGGAATCAAGATATATAGCAGAGAAACAACCCTTGGAAATAAGAAGGGGTTGGGGGATAACACGGGTCGACTACAAGCTAGCAGGCAGCTAGCTCTGCCTCCTCATTGTGGTCTGTCTCATCTTCTCAAATGCTTTTTTCTCCTAAATGGTTTCTGAGTACATTAATCTGGTTAACTTCACTTTGGACTCGCCTGTGAATAGAGGAAACCAAAATGTGGAAAACCAAGACCCTTGCCAGAGGCTGAATTAAAAAGCCCAAGGCCTGGAGATAGAGACTGGAAGGACTCAAGTTTTGGCAAAGACTGGACAGATGCACGACCACAAACATGCATGTCAGCCAAGTGAGGACATATATGTAATATGCCAGCAAATTTCAAGCCTGGTTACCTGATAAGCAGGGACAAGATTAGGCCATTTGTAGTCTTCCTTTTCCATAGGAATGTCATTTGTGTTTGAGGGTGCCAGTAAAAGCACTACCATGCCATACAGCCATAGATGTCTGTACTGTCTGTGTGGGCACACTTCTGCAGTTCAGGCTCAGCCTCACTTTTGTGTGTACTACCTGGGAACAGTCCAGTGGTCTCCTGTCCGAAGGACCAGGAGCAGAAGAATCTTGTGGATGCTACAGTTTGGCAGATCTCATCACCACATAATATCTGGCATCACAAACAGGCCCCAGATAGGCTGCAAGTATTCCCAAGATGGTGACTGTAGAATCCCTACATATGGAGGAGACCGATCCTTCTGCAAATATGGTCAAAGTGCTAGAATTTGTAACCAAGCAGACAGGCCAACTTGAGGCACCAGAACAGGAATATTTAGGGAAACTGAATGTACAGAATATTAACACAACACAAAGGGAATAATAAGAGGTGTGAGGTGGCTTTGTTCTATAGTTAAGAGATCCCTTAGAATTCGAAATAAATTTTAATATTGTAAAAGGACATTCTTGACTTAGAAATTCAAACTATATGGGACAGACACTAATCATACAGCAAGAATCTATAAGCCTTGAAGAGACAAAACAGGCAAAGTTCAGCTCCATCTTGCTATAAAGAATTTGATTTTGGCTCTGCCATATCTTGAATATACCCTCCTTTAACTACTTCTTCTGACATATCACATAACTTCAAAAATTCTGTAAGTAATGCGGACACTGTATGCATTAAAAATGTAAAATATTTCTTGGCTCTTGTTACTAAGAAAATAATTGTCAGCCCTGCTGATCAACAAGGGATGGCTGGACAGGATGACCCCAGGGCTTATCACTGCAAGCAGTGCAGAATATTTGTATTACCAAGAAACTTATTAACGGACCTTGATACGAGAGAAGGAAAAAAACCCGCAAGAAGTAACAAAACAACAATGAACAATAGTTTAAAGAACTGAGAAGCCCTACTAGAAATCCTTAAAAAAATAAAAAAAACCACTACAGAAACAAATGTGTCCTGTAACAGATGATTCAAAAGCCATGAAGTGTCAGGCAGGTGCTTTGGTTGAAGCAGGGGTGGCTGGGGGGGACGGGAAAGGAGGTCCTCCAGTACTATTGCTCAGATCTACCCTTCCACTGGACAGCTAGACTAGACTTCCAGAGCATCAGGACCCATATCTTTAATTACCATTTCTGTTCTGAATTTAAGCAGTGAATCTAACCCCTACAAAATAAAGAGGTCAAAAGAAAATTTAGCAGAGGGGAAGGAGAAAGGAGGGGTTGGAGCTGAAGGGTGTGGAGGGCAGGAGTCTCCTTAGCTAGAAACTGGGATGTCCTCCTCCCATACAGTCTCTGGGGAACTAATTAATTCCCAAGTCTCTACTTATGATGTGCTGATTAGGAGAGAAAGGATCTCTAAAACACCTCTCTTCATACCCTTTTCAATAGCTGGCTCAATTTACAGAACAGAGTTGTAGTTCATTTAGATGTGCCAAGAGCTAGCCCGGCAGCAAAAACCACCCTGTAGTGGACCAGTGTGATGGAGGTGGCTGGAAATACTCGCAATTGTAACAAATCACCCAGAAGATTTAAAGCATGCAAAATGCAGATCTTATCAGCTACCTGAGAATGCTGGCAATACAGCTTTGAGGTCAGGGAATCTAAAGAAAAAGCAGACCCATCTCCCCATACAAACAACTTTGTATCTCCAAGCAACTTTGTAACTTTCTATGAAAGGATTCACCTCTACTCAAGCATTAAATATTTAATGGCACCTTGGTGGCTTGTTCAGGGATAACGCCAGTAGCAAAGAAGTCTATGCACTCCAGACGTAGTGGTTTGATAGATATTATCTACACGCCACACAAATACAACTAGCTCTCTTAATTAATACCTTTCTCACATGGCAGGATATATGAAAGAACATCTGTGGCTGTAAGAATTGTAGAGCCATGGCTCACCAGCGGATATAAAATCAGGACTGACTTTCAGAGATGCCTGAACTGCTATTTGGGAAAGGTGTAAAAAGGGTATTCACCAATTTCACATCAAAGGAGTAGAAAACAACACTAACTTAACTCTCAGCTTTCAGATTCAGAAAAAGAGTGTGTATAGATGGAAATGAATAAAAATTTATAGTAGAAAATAGCCTTGATCAAGATGGAGGAACATGGTTTAGGAGACAGCATCTACGGAAAGGATGTCCTCTGCAAAAACCACTGAAGCTTTCATGCATCAGAACTGTTCCTGCTGGAGAATGGCCAACTTCTGTTTTGGGCTTGCTGAGAAGGAAATGCAACTCAGCTATGGGGAAATAGGACTACTATGTAAACAAGCCCAATTAACAAATACCTTACTCAAGTCGAGAAAAGACAAGGCCCAGTTACAGCTCTTATTTGAGGAACCCACTCAAAGACGGAAGTAACAAAGTTCTCCCCACCTTATCATTCAAAACTGGGAAAAAATTTGAGAAAGTGTGATATCAATGACAAAGCAAGAGAGAAACTCCTTGCAACTCATGCTGAAACTACTCAGGGGTACCAATTTGCAGCTACTTTTCCTGAATAGAGTGATTGCAAGGGCTTTCACTGCTCAATTAAGAAACAAATGCCTTACATCACCTGGGCTCTAATAAAATACCAGCATGTAATCATAATTTTTTCTAAAGTACCATTTTAAGATACATGCTGTATTGGTTATTGAAAAGGGATAGAAATAAGATTAAATAAAAACAATTCAATTTAGACTTGCAAACTTCCCCAGCAGATACTTCCTATCTGTAATATGTCCTCTGCTCTAGGACCCTAGCCACCTTCAGAGGTAAAGCTGAGAACCAGAAAAACAAGTACACCAAGTGATACAATCCTCTGCATCTTTAAGTGGGGGAATGCACAGAAAGCTAGCTAATGGCCATTCAACCTGAAAGATAAAGACAAGAAACAGGAGAGGCAGCAGGTGATTGTGCTGAATGTAATACACTGCAGACACTTTTATCTAACACATTACAGGTAAGAGTAATAAAACCCCCAAACTCCTCAGAAACTGATCAATGGGCTCCTGTTGAAGTGAAACCTTGGAAAGATTCAACCAAAAATTTTAACTAGTAAGACAACAAAATTGTCTTTGGTTATTGGACTGGGTCTCATAGGAAAGATCAAACATACTATCCAATATAACAGGGACTGCAGGATGCGCTAAGCTTATTATGCAATGTTTAGGGGGAGGATAAAACAATGAATCAAGGTGGGTAAGTGAAGAAACAGAGGTACAGAAGAGACTCCTATCATACATTCACCAGTGCTGCTCAGAACACTCTGAGCCCGATCACTGCAGTCCCTCCTATCTACTTACTGAATGTATTTCTAAGTATTCTACCCAAAAGTGAGTCCACTGCTAGTGAACTTTTAGTTGACTAATGTGAGTAGGAGGATACCATATGCTGAAAAAACCCCAAAAGGATTCTAGCCAGAAACTGGCTAAAAACTCCTGGGTCTGGGCACAAAGACTTTAGGCTTGGCAGACGTGTGAATGAGAGTATGCACAAGTGTAGAGTGATGAGGGTATAGCTACAGTCCAAGAAAAAACTATTGTTCATGCTTTAGTGTTATCTCTTATAGGTACTTTACCTGTGTATGTGAGAAAGTGTTTATGGGCTGCTGTGCACGCACACACAAACGTCACAGCAATTCATGCTCAGCTGTGCTACTGGCTGAACCTGGGAACGGTCCAGCAGCCTCACACTGAGCAACCAGGATCCCCTGGATGCTGCTGCCTTACCACTTCTGCCAACTGCTTAATGGAAACACGAATACTCTAAACAACAGAACTGGCTGATACTAATAGAATAATTCAGACTCCCCCACACCAAGTCAAGTCAATTTGGTTTGAGGGAAAGAAGTACTCAATGTGGTCATTTATTTTATTCTTGTAACAGAAAGAACACTATAATAGTGAAAGAAACTGCAACCTGAAAACAGGCAAGAGTACTGGCTGATACTTGAAAGGAAGGGGAAAAACCTGCAATATTCTTTAATTTTTTACCATTCAAATCAAAACATAGAAGTATTAGAAGATGTCACTGAAAACACTTAGAAAATTAATATGTAAGCAGCAAACAGAAGAAATTCATTCAGCTTTTCCTAAGCATTGTCCACAAATGTTCCTGGAAACCAAACCCAGTTCATAATTGCTCACCTCAGGTTTGGATTCTAACTCATCCGATAACATTGATTCAAGTGTCGATTCCTGCAGCTGTCCTCAGCAAGGCACAATTTATTTTTATTTTTTATAAGATCAGAGAGAACAATGCTCCCTGCTTATTTTCATATTTTCCTAAGTGTAAACCAGTGTGGTGATCCTTCTGTGAGAAGCTGTGTTGCGCAAATACTCAATTTAACCTAAAACAACAGAAAAGGAATTATAAAGAAAGAGGAACCGAAAAGCAAGAGCAAAGCAAAAAGAAGTGAACATGTGTGCCACATAACTGTAAAATATACTTTGAGATACTGGGAAAACTCATTTACTGAAGCTCCTGAATTTGTTTTCACTGACAAAGTAGCATCCTAAAATACCGTGAAAGTTACTTTTAAAGACTATTTGCCTCATTTTCTTTATAATAATTCATTTTCAATGAAAAATTGCATTATTTGTTCTGGAAACTTATGGGATTAACTGCAAATCACAGAAATCATGCAAAAGACAAGGAGGCTGAACTCCCAGCCTGAAAAACAGTGGAATTATTCGAACTGTTGATGAAAGGGAACCATATACAACCAACCTATCACCAGGAAACCTCATCTTTTCCTTTCTGCTGAGACCTTACATTTCTGACTCTGTGAAACACCCTGGTGAGTCCAGGTAAATAGAAGTTATTTCACAAACACCCACACAATGTTTCTTTTTTGAGTTAAAAGGGGAAAATGAGAACAAGCTGTACCTATTTCTGCCTCGGGAGCAAGCACTCAGACACTGGTGGTGGGACAAGAAAGTGAACTACGTACAGTTCTTTTCCCCTTCCTTTACAATTACCAATCTATTGGCTACGTTAAAAAATAAGGAGAATCCCGGATCAGCTAAAAAGAGAACGTGAAAACACTGCTCTAGCACTGCTGACACCGAGCCGCGCGGCAGGGGAACTTCACCTGCCGGGAAGAGACAAGACCCCACACGCAGCGAGCGCAGAGCGCCTCTGCCCAGGGCACACAGCGACCCAGGGCCCGGCAATCCTCTCGTGCCCGCCCGCTGCCCTCTCAGCCCGCACCGGCTCGGGGGCCTCTAGCGACCCACGGAGCCGCCAAGCCCGGCTGTCCCCGCCCCGGCCGGGAGGCCCCAGGGGAGGAGTGGGGGCCGGGCGGAGCGCCGAGGCCCGGCAGGGCAGGTGCCACGCGCGCCCCCGCAGGAGTCCGGCCGCCGCTGTGAGGGGCGGCCCCGGCGGCGGAAAGGGGGGAAGCCGGGCCGTCCGCATCGCCCCGCAGGGGGCGGTGAGTCCCGGAGGAGCGGCCGAGCCGCCTCCCCGCCCGCCTTACCGGCATCTCCGCCGCCCGGACGTGACGGGCCCGAACGGAAATGCCGCGCGCGGCTCGCGCGGGGCGGGCCGGCGCTTCCGCCCGGCCTTCCCCCGCTTCCGCCCCCCGCTTCCGCCCGGCCTTTCCCCCGGCCTTCCCTCGCTTCCGCCCGGCCTCCCGTCTCCCGCTCCGCCCGCAGCCGGCCGACCGGTTCCTTCTCCTCCGGCAGGCGGGGCGGAAGCAGCAGCTCCGTGCCTGGGCCTCTCCCCCTTCCACCGGGGTCAGTACCAGGGCTGCAGTCTTCAAATAACCTTTGCCTGGAGAGTTATTGTGCAGGTGAAGATTAGGCAGGGAGCTTATGGTCACCCACATAAATCAACACGGAAGAGGCATTAGTGCAGTTACAGCACATATGGAAACGCCGGTTTCCCGGTTTCCTACCAGTACTTGGTTTCTGTTTCTGCTTTGTTCTGACCTTGTGCTATGTCTGTTCTTGTAGTCGGTGATGGAAATCTCGAGTCACAGCAGCTCAGTAATGACACGTACCAAGTTAGCAGTTCCAGAAACACACGTCTTTGAAATGTACCTAAAAACCAAGAAGGGCCTGACTAATTTTAAAAGCTTGCACTTTGGTTTTAGGTCGTTAGCCTTATTTTGGTATGTCTAAGTAAGCAGGACAGAGCACCCGAAGACTTTGGCAGCCTCTGGTCTTGATATTATCTGCTCACCACTGACCTTCATGTCCAGTAAACTTTAACTTTGTTATGGCTAGCCCAGAGCTTTGGAGCCACATATGATTCCTGACTCCTGTGCCAGAATGACTGCTCATGGTACAGTGCTGGTGCTGCTAAGCAATGAGAATCCCAATAATGGTGAAGGAACACAACAGGGGCTGTTGAGGCTGGCAAAACTTGGTTTCCTGAGGCTCCCTAGGTGCCACAGCCTGTTCTGATCCACGATGGACTGTACAAAAACCTGCAGTAACTTCCTGGTAAATGACTAATCTCCTGCCTGTGAACTGCTTTGGAGTGGTTTCCTCTTCCCAGCCCTTCCAAGATGTGCAGTATGGCTGCACTGCCTTTTAGAAAATTTGAAAATTTTGATTTGCAGCTTAAAAATTCACAATTATCTACCTCAGCTTTAAATATTCATAGGCTTCACAGAATGCAACACAGTGGAGTCATACTGACAGTCTTCTGCATCAGCAAAAGGACTATTGACCTGCTGGAGCCACCTGGTAACTTCACAAAGCCTGCAAGCAAGTTAGATGCACGTGTTTTTCCAAGGTATTATCCATCTCCTTGCAGGCATTGCATTACTATTAACAAAAGCCTGCACCATGAAATCAATTTTCAGTCAAGCTGAAGCACATTTCTGTTGTCTAAAGCAGGGAAAACTGTGATTCAACACACAGAATCCATAGCCTTAGAGACTGAGCTGCCTGAGTGCCATACTGGCCCTGCCAGTGGATCATATCAGGGAACCCACAAAGTCTGGTATTTATCATGCTGAAACACTTGGCCATAGTTGTGGTGACCTGAAGCTTTAGACAGACTCACTTATTCAATCCTACAAAACTGAAAGGAATAGCTCCTGAGACTGAGTTTTTTTAACATTACCCCAAAAAGCTGGAGCTGATTAAATGGCCATGTAATGGTCACAGTAAAAGACCATTTCACTGTATTTATTGTTGAGGAATACATATAGTGCAGGCAGCTCAGTGTGCAGCTGCAGTGTGAGCTCTGGGGGGCAGGAGCCTGAGCCCGAGGCAAGAGACCGTGAACTGCTGACCTTTTTCACAACAAAAGGCTCAGGGACCTGTGGCCCAGCCAGGTGAGAGTCAGAGACACAGCAGGAACTGAGGACCCCCCGATTTTCCCTGTGCTTAGACTTCTGAGGGTCTAAAAGCCCAGTGGTACCATTGTTCAGGGTTCCAGCTCAAGCTGTTATTTTGTTATTTAGTTATTGCACCAAGATTAAATTATTTTAAGGATTCGGATGCCTGAGACTCTGCTATGGGAAACCTGGAGTCAAGCTGGTAAGAAAACCTGGTCTGACTGTGTGAGCATGGTGTGTGTGGTGAGTCGGGCTGGGCTCACTGGAGATGCCTGCTGTGAAGGCTTTTTGGTCCCAGCTCAGGTGGGTGCGAGTGTTACTGCCAGAGTGGCCCCTGGGTGGTTGGACAGGAAAGCATGCCACATTTGCTGATCCAGTACAATTCAACAAAGGTAACCAGAAATGCAGAACTACTAAATTCATAAACCGCTTTTTCTTGATGCCACTTTGGTAATCCCAGGGCACTGAATCGTAAAGCTTGATTCTGTTTTACATTAAGATACTCAGTAATCTCAGAAGTCCTTTGACTCATCAGCTCAACAATGTGGAATTGTCAAGTAGATATTAAAATACAGAGACATGTAGGCGCATAAGTTCCTTTCATTTGCATCGTTACAGGCCAGATGAGTTTGGCTGCTTCAGAAATTGCATCTCGACTGCCTGGGGAATTTTGGTGGAATCTGCAGTGGGAGTAGCACAGCACTTACCTGAGTTGTTTGGGCTGGTTCAAATCACTTGCGCAGGTGCATGAAGCTGCACCAGTCCCTGATGGGAGAACAACTCCCTGGCTGGGAATTTCCTAGTCTCACATTCTCAATAACATCTGCCTCTCCATGATTCTTCTCTGTAATCAAGGACAAATGGAAGACTCAGTCACATTTCCCCCACGACCAGATTTAAGACAAGATAAATGATACTGGTTTTTAGTCCTGTTGTGAGACACTGAAAATGGCTAGGCATGGAGTAAAGGGAATGGTGTTTTAGACTTGGTTGTTGATGAATCTGGTTATAATGGGGCCCTACTCCAAATATAAGGAGGAGTCTAGGCTTTATTTCTCTCAGCACATCTTCTGTTCTTTCCTGTGTACATTTTCAAACACTCAGACATAATGTTATATAAATTTATGTCCATTATTCCACGATACTGGCAGTACTCAATTTTATTTCGTCAAGTATTTTCAAATTATAAAACTTGCATGTACAATTGCAATTACCATCACTTTGATGTTCAGCCTTTGCAGCATCAGCACGTAACACGATTTAAAATTCTCCCAAAAGTCTGCATACACAGGAGAAGTCCTCTTTCCCCACTTAGAGCGGATGTTGGCACGGGTGTTCCGAAGTAGTGAGATTTACGAGGCTGAGCACTAAGATGTGGAGCGTCTCCTTCTCCTGCGTCCTCCGAGCTCGCACCCCACTCCGCCACATGCCGGGCCCGCCGCGCTCCGCCTTTCCTGCGCACTCAGCGCGTTTCCCGCGGCAGCAGAAACGCTGCCTGAGGTTAATCTGGAAATAATCAGGAATGCTGGCTCCGAGTCCGCCGCCGGACACCCTTCCCAAGTTTCCCCAAACACCGGGAGCGCCCGGCGGGGCCGTCCCGCGCCTGTTCCCCCCTCACGCCGGCGGTACCACCGCGTGTCCCCCAGGGGTGTCCGTGCGCGGCGGCTCCGCCGCACTGCGTTGGGAGCGGCGNGGGGAGGCGGTGGGCGCCGGCTCCCTGCCCAGCGAGCTGGTGGTCCACATCTTCTCGTTCCTGGCGGCCCCCGACCGGCTGCGGGCCTCGGCCGCCTGCTCGCACTGGCGGGAGTGCCTCTTCTACCCGGCGCTCTGGCCGCGCCTCCGCCTCAGCCTCCGCGTCTCGCCCGCCGAGCGCCCGCGCCTCGAGTTCCTCATGCGCAAGTGTGGCTGGTTCGTCCGTGAGCTCCGCGTACAGTTCGCCGCCGACAACTACCCCACCGGCGGCGGCGGGGCGGCGGCGGGCGAGGGCGCCGCGGTGGCGGGGGACGGGGAGGCGCCGCCGCTGAGCCCGCGCTGGCTCGACCTGCTGAGGACTTACCTGGAGCTGGTGCTGTGCGTGCTGAGCAGCGTCCGCAACAACAGGTACGGCGGGGCCGGGGCAGGAGGAAACGGGCCGGGCCGCGCTGTGCCGGGGCTTCCCCCGGGCCCGCTCCGGGTGTGCGGGAGTGCGGCAGCAGCGGGGCCGGCCCACCCCACAGCGCCGAGCCGTGCCCCGGAGTGAGGTTCGGGGTTCGGTGGGGAATGCAGAGGCTCAGGCGTCCAGCGGGCCGCGGGCTGGTCAGACACGGCTGCAGTAATGAAAAGTTAGTGCTTGTGACGGAACGGGGGGAATGCCACTGAAGCGGAGCGAGTGAGAGCCGTGAGTTTCAATCTGGTGCCTAACAGAGGTGCTTTTCTCACTTAAAACATAACTGTGGACAAGATTTAGAGCTTACGTATGCTTGAAAAATATTAGGTAATGAGAAGTTAGTAAGTGGGGGTGTTAAAATTATTCCACTTCTGTAGTAAGTTAGTGCCCCAATAAAATTCTTTCACCTTTCCAGCTGTGAGGTTCTTTTGCCGTGGAAAAGCTGAGCTTTCGTGCCAGCTCTCTTGTTACCAGCTAAACTGAGGTTTAGCTCGGTTTTAACTGGGAGGAGGTTTCTATGTTTGTTTGTTTATTGAGAAAACGCTTCTCATGTAGGACTTACTTGGCCAAGTTAAATTTAAATTACAGAAATATTTTCCTGTGGTTTGTAGTTAAGGTGTGTTTAGATCTTGCTTTTTCACAGACTTACTTTGGCAGGTTAGAGAATTTCCTCAACTTTGAGGTCTTTAAAATGAAAGTACTTGCATTCTCTTTACCCTGCGTGGGTGTGATCAATATAAATATCTCTCAAAGATGATAATCAGATATCCTGATATATGCGGCCTGTAGTCAGCACCTAGGACGGGAAAGCAAGGGAATTACAATTAGGTTATGATGAGTTTGGAAAGCTGTGCAGATTTTAGGATAGGAAATGGTTAATGTGATTTCTCCTCTGTGTTTGTACAGCCTCAGATATCAAGGCGGGGAAAAAGCCTGCAAGTGTTCCAGGGCATCTTTAGAATGAATTAAACCTTGTGGATGGCCTTCGGAAAACTGTCTGCAACTGAGTCATGGCCTTGTCACCGCCCCTCTTTGATTCCTGGGGGATTAGAGAGTAGCTTGAGGCCTTCCTTGCTTCTTTATTTTGAATTGTAGCAGGTGAACTTTAAATGCAATTCCTCGTTGGTTTGAGATGAATGCAAATGTGGTGTGTGAAGTCTCACTTTCGGTTCCTCTGCTCTGTTGCACCCAGCAGGTACTTCCTGTGGTGCAGCTGCGATGGTTGAGAGTTGCAGACTTGACTTCTGAAAACAGCCTGTTAGTCCCAGCTCACCTTTATCTTAATTTATTTCTTGCCCTGTGAATCCTTGGTGTGCGACTCCTGATGATCTGTCTCGATGGGTCTTTTGCCTTTCAGGAGCTTTCACTTAACTATTGAATCTTCAGGAAATCCTGCTAGTATCATAAGTGGAAAAAACATTGAAATGGTGGTGGTGATTATCTGATATGAGACAGATATCACTACACGGGCTTGGAATTTTAAAATAAATAGTATCTGCAGGAGATGTTCCCTCGAGGGGGTTGTTGAAAAACTAAATAGGTTTTTTTCCCCTCACTAAAATACGAGGTTGTCAAAATGAAAAGTGTTGTGAGAAGACTTTTGGTACATTCTTTTTCTTTTGAAAAAAGTAATTCTCTGTGGCCTTACCTGAAATCTGTACAAGGACATTTGCTTTATGAAGTTCATTTCACAGATTCTGTATGCACAGTGTGACTCAGGACTGCAGTAAAATTCTATGCAGAACTAGTTGTTTCTCCAATACCTGGTAGATTAGTATAATTTTGGTGGTAAGTCAGAGGTGAAAGATTACCAAGTTGGATAGAATTTTGCATTGGTGTACTTTCTTGCAGTCTCCAAATCATTTACATGCTACTCTTTTGTTTTGAAATGAATAATGCATGATTGGGGAACACAGGGTACCTGGTGATTAGAGCAGGCTTTTTTTAAATGAGCATTTTAAAAAGTGTGTGTGTGTGTGATTTACATTAAATACTTGACATTTTTTTCAGATTTACTTTCAAATTAGACTTCTTTATTCCCTCAAACTGTTTGGTGTTTTTTTTCCTTGCAGGGTAACAGCCAGTAACTATTTAGTTTGCATGTAGAACACTGGGCTTTAGTTCTTTAAGTAGATTTTGAGACTGAAATGAGGTGGGAAAGGAGCATTAACTTGTGCCAAATTGCAGCTTAGTTCTTACTGCGACCACCTAATTTCTAAACCCAAGGCATTGTCACTTGCCTAATGCTTAGTTTTGTCTAAGGAAAGACTGCAGTCCAGTCACTTAATTTCTCTGCTTCTCTTTATTTATCTGTAACTCAAGGATAATTAATAATTTCCTGTTGTTTTCACTGTATGTCACTGTACATGGGATAACTATTGTAATTTCCAAAATAATGGAAACGGCAGGGCTTTTAACTTCTCCACTGGATGAATCAACGTAAATACATTTCTTCTGTAATTAAGTTTAAAACAGGACAGTTCTTTCATAACTTCTGTCAGACCTTATGATAGCTTTTTGGCAGAGAAGCTCAGGAAAGCTTCCATCTTATACTTCAGAACTGGAGAGGAAGAAGTCTCTTTGTGATGCTGTTTCTTAACTGCATAGGATTGTTGTGGGGTTTTAAATTTATCATTAATACTGTAACAACCTTCCTCCTTGCAAGAAAAAATATGTAGTTTAGATAGCTCTAGAATTCCTTAAGGAATTACAAGATTGCAAGACCTAAGAAAAGTAATATCTAAGTCATGCAATTTCTAAATGCTCTCTTGGCTAGAGAAGTGATGTGTGGTTTTACTACTAAAAGCATTTTCTGTACAACACAGAATTGCCAACTTCTGAGCAAATCTGTGTGTTAAGTCACTAGAAAAATATTTTGGGGTGGCCTTTGTTAATTCTGAAGGAATTAAGGAAATAACAACTTGCCTGCAACTTGGTTTAAAAACAACTGTTAATATTTTCTGACAAGTATTCCTGCTGGCAGCTGGTTATCATCCAGAAAGGTGCGTTCTGGGTCTGTTTCATATTTGAGGTAGAGCTCAAGTTGTCATAAACTTTATTTTGTGTGTGGCAGCTTATTACTCCCAAAATGTTGCTTTAATAGCATTGGGACCTTGATGAGCTCTAAAAATCTGTAATTTATTTAATTAAAAGGCACTAAAGTAGCGTTTATAGTGATCTGTAACTCTTCCATGAATTATGTTTATGACACTAAATGAAGCAAAATAACAAAGTGTGTTATTGTTTAAACAGCTGATGTTCTACTTATTAAAAAAAAAAGGCTATGGGTGGCCATGGTGAGGTTGTTTCTTAGATCCTTCTGATCTGTACCTTCTCAAACTGATCTCTGAAAACTAAATTCTGGAATGCAGGTGAGAGGGAGACAAACTTTCTGTGAGTCACTTAAGTGCATACAGCAGCTAATAAGCAACTGGTGATCATTCAGCAGGAAAATCCCATGTTCTTTTATGTAACTCGGAAATCCCAAGGTATAGTCTCTCCTCTACTACTCCCTCCTTCCTTACAAAGGAAAGTAGGGAAGTAGTGACCCCTTTGCTGTGGAAGCAAAAATGCAGATTAGCATAAAGCTGTGGTATCCTGGTGAAGTATGGTATATATCTTGGAATTACCAAATATTGGTGAATTGCTCAAAACAGTAGACTGCATCTGTGTTTAAGGTTTTCTAATGACTCTTTTATTGGTCTGAGCAGGCAGCTGAAACTGGCAGAAACTAGTATAATAATACAATATGTGCCTTACTACTCTGTTCCTCTTGAATGTAAGCAAGGACATTTTGTACTTTTTTTGATTGGGTTTTCAAAAAGAGCAACCAAAACTGAAGATGGAGCCTAGTGAGAAGCTTATACTTCTAGTGCGCTTTTTGAGCTAGTAGAAAAGAAATAGTTTAGAAATCCCTCTAAAACACATTTTTCCCCAGCTGTATATATGGATACTAACACAGGATTGAAATCCCATTATGACTTATAGCAAAAGATGACAATTAACTTCTGAATAATTTTATTTAAATAGCAATCACTTTACTGACTCTCTGAAATAAAGATGAGATGTGAGCTGAATGCCATAGAGGTTGTATGATGCTGCAAATAGTAGCAAAGGTCTAACATTGTGTTGAACTGTGATTAGATTTGTTGATGGTAATAACTGTGCTGTGAATGGAAAAATAATTGGATGTTGTTATTGCTTAAGTTCTCAGGCGGAGAACTTTTCTATGTGTCTGTAGTGCATGAAATGGCAGTCAAATAGATGTAGTAAAAATGTGTGGGATACTAGTAATTAGTGTTCCATGTGTCCTGTAGTTTGGTGGTCCTCAAGTTAATATCTGCCTGTGGCAGCATTTGCTGGGAGTATGAGTAGCACCAAGCAAGACCTGTGTGTGATGTGAATATGCAGATGATTCAAAACTGTTGTGAAGACTGCATTTTGGCTCTTAGCTCTAAGAATTAAGTCATAGAGATCAGACGATAAAGGCTTAATTATAGCATGGCTGTGAACACTGCTTTTCAGACAAGGTGGAGGTTTCTGCTACTTTGCCTGTCACACCAGACTGTCTCTTACAGCTTTTGAGGAGAGAAGAGCCCAAAATACTCTTGATGGTAGTGCCAGTGTTTTAGGTTTCTCTGGCAAGCTTATTCTTCAGTATGATAAGGCATTGCCTTAGCCTTGTAGAATATTGATCATGTGGTAAAGGCTCAGTTTATTTTAGTGTATCATCAGAACAGTATCCCTGTGTTTAAAATAATAAATATGAAATTGTTGAATTTCAGAAACAGTTGTATATTCTAGGTATTTTGGCTCCAGTATTTGTCAGACTTTATATGAAGCTTGTGGATTATGCTGTTAAATTGTTGTTCACTTATAGAAGAAGAGTACCAGATGCAACAGTGGATAGATTTCAGGAAATCAGTGTACTGTAATTGAATACAGGAACTTCAAAACAGGTAAATTATGGTAGATACCAATTACAGACTGCAATTCATACTTAAAGATGTAAAATTTGGCTACTTAATATTTTCCCCCCCTCCTTTTGGTAGAATATGAGATTGTACTGTGAATGTAGTGAACTGCACCAGAGCTTTCCTATGCTTTGAGCATTATAGTTGTAGCTGACCTGAAATATTAGCATGTGATTTTTAAACTAGAAGAAATAAGAACATGTGATAACTCACGTAATTGTCAGCTACAGGTTAATTGGCATCTACTGTTTAAGATTAATTTATGTATCCATTTGTAATAAACCTGGAGTTCCTGCTATGTTAATTATCAAGTGTAGACCAGTTCTTGCATTTTTAGGAGTAAATCTAATTTACAGTGTGTATAAATAAAACAAATGTTGATCCTAAACTGAGTCAGCTAAAAAAGGTAATAAAAGCAAATGTCACAAAGCTACTTCAAAACCGCAGTCATTTTCATATCTCTTGCTTGATCTGTTTTAGGAATAGAAACGGTGCAAGTCCAAAAAAAATAAACTGTGATAGGGAAAAGTGACTGTCTAGTGCAACATGTCATGTCCAGCATACACTTAGAGGTTCTTCTTTCACTTCTTTTTAGGTATCCCCTCTAAAAGTTAAAGCTGTATTAGGGACCACTGACCTTCACTGATGGGAAGTATTAGAACAGATTCCCCTACTTTGATGTAACAGAAATTAGACACTGATTAGGGTGTGGGGAGCCTTTGCTTTTCCTGTCTGAGGTTTCAGATGCCTCGATTGAGGCAAGTTTGGGCTCCCATTTGTAACCCAGCTGATCTGTGTAAGTGCTCAGATGGGGTTGTTTGTTGTTGTGTTCTACTTGGGCATTAAATGCCGTGTTAAATGTTAAAAGGAATAAGTGTTTGATATTTTCATCTGTAGCACCTAATACATGTGTTTCAAGGGTTAAAAATTGCATGAAACCACAGCTAAAAGTTTTCTTTGTGGTGCTGCTGGCCTGCTGAAAATACTCTTGTGGTGACTGAAAACCAGCATTTGCTATTACAGCTGGTTTCACCAGTTCGTGTAGTCCTCTTCCCCTTTACACTTCAGTCTCATTTTCTGTACTTCCATATGTGCCTGTATTCCAGGACAGCAGGAAGTTTCCAGTACAGATTGTGTTCCATGTATGAATGGGTTCTTATTGTCTGTATTTGTTTTTATCTAGAATGATTCCTCATGCCGGTTTAAATTTGTGTACATACTTTTTTGTTGTTTTGTAGGAACCTCCAGAAGTTAAGTCTCTTTGGGGATATAAGCATTCTGCAGCAACATGGAAGTATATCAAATACATACCTTGGAAAAGTTGACCCTGATGGCAAGAAGATTAAGCAGTAAGTTGTATTTGTAGATTATCAGACACATAAAATAATAAAAATAGATGATGCAATATGGATTTTCATTCCTGAAATACATGACTGAGAAAGCTTTAAGTTTAACAGGATGAGAATCTAAATTCTTGCTCCTGCTATTTACATGAAGTAGTCTGGTTTTGTGTCTGTTTTTTCTTTTTCTCCCTTCTCAACAGGGTGAGAATCCTTTCTTTCCTCTTTTCATTGTGTTCTAGAAACAATATTATGTTAATAGCACAAAGGGGGAGGAGGGCTGGCGGGTTGTTACCAGCAGCTATACTATTGCTGTATATGACAAAAATTAGAAAAGGAAGTAATCTGTCATATTGCAAAAGAATTGAAAATAGGTTTGTGTTTATGTTCTCTTTCAAGTGTAGTTGTTACAATTTATTTCTAGTTTCATCCTAAATTTACAGAATTCCTGAAAGATCATAGCTCACAATGTACTTGTTTAGTTCAGAGATGTATTTTAGCTTGCCATAATTACATTATGGTACAGTCCTTGAATGCTTGTAATCAGAATAGTTGTTTATTCTTCTTTGGAAAAAGTTAAATGCAGTGTAAAAAGCTACCGACTTCTGGAATAAATTACCACAGAGGGAGTGATGCAAACTTAACTATTTTAGCAGTTTTGCTAAAACTTTACAATAAAAACTGAATACCATCTTTTTAATTTGTGTCAGTTTAAGCATCTTTCTCCCAGTAACTTGGGAGCAGAGTAAGTACAGCCAGTCTAGATCTTTACTATTTTTTTGTTTTGAGTGATTTTCAGTACTAGTATAGGTATATTATCAGATCAACGTATATATGTGAACACAACTATCAAACTCAATGTTTGGTCCTGACCTAAATTTGCAAATGCAACTGGTAGTCACGTACTGTGTCTTTGTTATCCATTATGTTTAGAATGCAGAACTCAGAACAATTTGCAATTCTGTCTGAAGTAGGTACTATAGTGCTGTGTGCAGGTAAAAGCTGATTTGGTAAAAGCTCCTTCATTCCATATCCTTTGCGAAAACAAATATATAATCAAATCTTTGCCAACGGGCTTGCAGAGAGCCATCTGAGCAGATGTTTACTCAGCTGAGTGAATGGTTAAATGTTTCTTCAAATAAGTCTGCACATTTTGGAGCCATAAACCCTTTGAAACTCATTATCTAACTTGATTTTGGTCTTAGGTGAATATTGAACTTTGCATCTTTTGGAATGAGCAAATAAATGTTACCTCCTTTTTGTTTGGTTCATTTTGGTGTTTGTTTTTGGATTGGTAGTTTGTATTTCTTGCTTGTTTTTTTCCTGAAATAAAACGATGTACTTGGGACCTGCTAGTCCTTGTCTAAATTAAAGCTAACAGTGTTTCATTCGGTGGTCTGAAGTTTTATCAGCACTAGCAGCAGATTGACTTCAGAAGGTAGATCTTTATGGCTTCTTAGCTGTGTCTTTTGCACTTGAGGTTTGCATCAGTTAAGTTGCAAAACATGGATGCTGATAACTAACAGTAAAAGATATGAGCAACCTTTGAAGACAGTGTTACTGGTAGTTGAGGATTTTTTTGGAACCTGTATGGTGATAAACTTTACTAGCTGTTTCAGGAACTTCCTGCAATTAAAGCAGACAGGGACGAAAATGTGATGTTTCCTTAAATCTTTTGCTTTGAGCTGAGTGTAACAGACTGTGGATGAAATCTCAGGACTAAGGGTTGTCCTGAGGCAGAGGAGACTTTGGATTGTGTTTTCAAAAATACACTTTTGTGGTGATCAGCATGAGTTTGTAATGTTTGTTCCTTTTCTGTATAGCATGTGTGTCCCTGGTTATTTTCTAAAATTCTCTTTATGACTCTGTTCTGTAGTGTTGGGAAGTTCAGTACAAACAATATTTTTGTCTTGAGTTTTACAAAGGGTGGTTGTTTAAAATTTTCGCTTTCTGAAATCTGCTTCTTGTGATTGATCTGTGTGGTTCAGGTAGTTTAGTTTCCAAAAGAACCAGTTTAGCCTCTGTTAAGAAAAACATTTTGAATGATAGTCTTTAATTAAACAAATGGCCTTCATGTGGACCTTGCTCATATGTTTGCTTCCTGTCCAAGGCGATGAATGTGCTTCAGTCCTGGTTAGGACTGGTTTTGGGGCTTTAATAGTAACTCAGCCTGTCTAGTCAGGCTTTAGTCTGTCTTCTAGATGAAAGTGCCATTTGGGACATTAATTGTGAAAGTAAATGATTTTGAGTTTTTTATTTTTAAAATAGTTTGATTCAGCTCAGTAATATGTAGGTTTCATGTCGATGGTGAACATCCACAATTACTGCTTATAGGGAGCAAAGGGGACTGATGACACTTGAGACATCAATAGGTTATGTTGCTTTTTGGCATGTGCTTTTGTTTTGTTACATGTTCAAACTCTACTTTTATTAGTAAGATTTGAAATAACTGTGTGTAAGTTAGAATAAATGTTCCATTATGTACTAGGCAGTTGAAGTAATAGTTTATATGAAAATAAAGTAAGTGTTAATTTCCGAGAATTCATATGATGTGTCTAAGTTTCTAGAACACAATCCAGACTACTTTTGCAAACTCCAGTTAGATGCAATCTGTTTATGAAAAATACAATATACATAAGAATTTACAGGAGAGGAAAAAAAAACCTGCTGGGGAGTTAAAAAAATTTACTTGAAATACGTGGCTTATGTAGTGCTTTCTATCTGGTCTTATATAAAGCAGATATTAAAAACAATCCAGAAATTATTGTTGTTAAATAATCTCTACTGACATGTTTGATCTCTTTTTATTGAATTAGCTAAGAACTGAAGAAGGTTTTCTTAAGACCAGCAGCACAAATCTAAATACTTGTGTAAATACTTTGGTGCTTGCACTAAAAAGGTGATGTGTAGATCGCATTAAATCAGCATCTCTCTTTTAAAAAGTTTAGTGCAATTCCCACTGGGGAGGGAACCCACCCTACTGCTGCAGAGTTCCATATCATATTTCTTATTAAATTGTGCAAGTACTAGAACAGTATTCTTCTAAGCTCAGTTGTTTAGTTATATGAGAACCACAACTGAAATAGATTTTTAGAGCAGTGATATGCATAGATGGTAGTATTTTACTGAGCACCTCAAAATTAATTTGTCTTCAATAGTTCTGTAAAATATCACAAGTGCACTATTAAGATTGACTACCTGGGCTGTTACAAAATAAATTCTGCCATTACAGCACCTTTCAGAGATGTGTATCTCTGTATTGATGTATTGAGGGGGTTAGGGATGGGTGTTTGGAAGAAATTTGAGGGGTTACTGTAGCAGAATCTTTATCTACCTTCACTATATGCATTGGCAAGAAAAATTATGAAACAAACATTGCCAGGATCAAACAAGGCTCATTGGAACTATAAAAGAGTTTAGGAATAAAGTAGAAAAAGTACACTGTATGTGACTCATACCCTTTGTTTCAAACTGTATTTAATCCGTGTCAGAATTGCCAGTCCTCAGTTTAAAATAAAATGTTTGGAGAAATTGAAAAATCTATGTCTCTTGACCTGAGGAGTATACTAGGCAAAACCTTGGGAACTGAGGTACACAACAGATAAATAAAATAACCACACCAACTTTTCCACTTAAGAGAAGTCAGGCCTTACAAACCCAGCACCTTCATAGGAGAAGGAAGAAAGCACATGCGGGCAAGGGAGGGGATGAATAAAGATTTGCAGAGGGAGAGGATGAATGAGGACTAATCTTACAAGAGAAGGAAGATGGGGCATCAAAGGTGGTAGGTGAAGGGTTCAGAGCAAGCAAGAAGAGAGGGGAATCATGCTACGAAGTTCCATATTATTGGATGTTACATTGCTAAATGCATACTTGGCTAAGGGAGGAACCTGGATAAATTTGTAAAGTGAAGTCCCTGAGAGCTGCAAAATACATAAAGCCACCTCTGTCTTGGGAGGCCTGAGTTACAAAGATTTGGAAACTAGAGAGATACTTGAGAAATATCCCTATGTGCTTTCCTTGTTCTGTCACCTTAAGGTGTTTGTGTTTCTCTGCTGTCAGGATATTGGGCTATACTTTTAATTTTGTCTGGACATTAGCTTGAATAAACTTACATGTATGAGAATAACAACTTGGTAATGTTTTGCTTAGATGTATAAAGTATACAGATATTCATAGCAATAAAAAAAAAGTATTCTGTGCCAAAACATTCCCTGTTTTGATGTTTTGTATGGGAGGTGTTTACATCTTATTTCTTGATGTTTTATGGAACTATCATAGCCTGGCTCAACCACTTCCCTTTAATGCTGATCTTCCCTTCTGGCTGACCAGGGTTTGACATCAAATATTTATCTACCCATGTGTCCTCTTTTGGGCCTTAGCAGCTGTGGGATGAAGACTGGGAAAATAATTTCATGGAGAAAGTTAGCAGAGTTTGACTGTACTATTTTAATTTAATATTCAAAATTTAAAATATTTCTGTTGCCTTCTTAAATATGTAGCATAAAGAACATGTCTTCACTGAAAAAAAAGGGGTAGCAGAGGTGAGGTGCCTCAGAATAAGTGTATAATGATCATCTGGCACTGATAATTTGAGACTGAAATGTTACTGGGTCTGAGTTGTTTTGGTAAAAGTTGAACCTGTTGGCACTTGAAAATCCAGTTAGCTGCACATTTGAAGTTATTTAAAGAATCTTATGTGTTTGTTCTTTACTGTTTAATGAGCAAAGTCAAGCAAGTAGTTTCAGATCATTCTAACTTATGCTCAAAGTCAAGTTTCTGCCACCTCTCATTGAAAATTACTTTTTTTTTCTATATTGAATTTGCAGTTCTAGAGAGGTTGGCAAATATGAAAAGCTGTTTTTAAAAACAAGAGCTGTGTTCTAAAAGCATTACAGGTTTTCTTATTTGCATAACCCTAAAATATATGTGGGAGGGTGTTAAATACATGCTGGAAAATACGAAGTGAAGGTTCATAGCATGCCACTATTTTTGAAAGACGAAGTACATAATTTTTCTCAAGATAGTTTATAGTTTCAACCTTTTAAGTGCAGTGAAGGTTAAATTGCTGTGGGAGATCTCCAATCAGGTTATAATATTTGTAGTTCATAAGAACCATAGTAATAGCACCTTCCTGCAGAATAAGGCTGTAAATGAAAGAAGAATAATTCTTGAATAAAAAAAATGGAATGGTATGCAGTTGGTAAGACGAAACCCTGTTTAATAGGATCATTGTCTTGTTTTGTTTACTTGCAGAATCCAACAGCTGTTTGAAGAGATATTAGGCAATAGCAGGCAATTGAAATGGCTGTCTTGTGGGTTAATGCTGCAAATAGTAACTCCCACATCACTGTCCTCCTTATCAAACCCCATAGCCAACACCATGGAACATCTGAGCTTATTGGACAACCACATCCCTGGTAATACCACTCTTATCACTGCGGTTGAATTGGAGCGCTTTGTGAATCTGCGTTCGCTCGCTTTGGATTTCTGTGATTTTACAGCTGAAATGGCAAGAGTCCTGGCTGACAGCAACCATGTGCCTTTGCATCGACTGTCTCTCCTGGTCCACAGTGTTTCCATAATGCACAAGTCATTGGACAATATGCCAAAAGATGAGAATTGGCAGGCGCTGACTCGCAACAGCACTAATCTTCGGGTCTATATAATGGCTTTTGATGTCAAGAGTGATGATATGTTAAGGATTCTTAAGCCCAGTATCCCCCTAGAGAGGATTCACTTTGACAGCTATGTCACTTGTGTTTCAGGGGCCGTTGTTGACCTCATATCCAGGCAGTATGACAAGTTCCTCACTCATTTTATTCTAATGAATGATGTGATAGATATGTCTGCCTTCCCAGATCTTAGTGACAACCGGAATGAAGATCCACTTGTCTTATTAGCCTGGAGGTGCACAAGACTGTCTCTTCTAGCTGTTCATGGTAGGTAATACATCACACAGGTATAGTACGTGCCTTTCTAAATGCTTACAACACTTCAGCCTTTCTAATCATGGTGTGTTTTAGTGCAGTGGAGTTCAAAAGTCTGCTGCACAGTTGCTATACATGCTGGTTTTGAAGGTGTTTATTGTATTTGAGTTTTAAACATACTTGTAACTTTCTAACTTCTCTTGAGAAGTCACATAGGATTTTATTACATGTATCCTCACAGAAATAAGGATAACTAAGAACTGGGCATTTCAGGAGGCTTATCCTGGAAGTGATCTGCACTGAATGAGTTCCACTAAGTGGTTTGGTTAAGTGAATGTGAACACTGAAAAGATTTGCTGTTTTACTGTGAGCTCATATGCTGGCAAGATTAGATGATTTTGCTTCCTGTTTGTAAATAACACGGTTTAAGTACCCCAAAACTGAGGAGAGGAAGTTTCTTACCAGTTTGGTAAGACTTTATCAGCAGATGAAGGCTGAAAAAATATGGGGAGGAGATTGCCTCACTGAGTGCTTTGGTTTCACCAGTAATACCAGAGCTATGTTTATCCCCCCTACTTATTTGCCGTATAATTGCAAATATATTATAAAAAGTGTGTGTGTTTAGCTCTATCATCAGTACAGCACTTGCTAGAAGTTGCAAGCAGTTTGGCTAATTTTAAGGCACGTGAAACTGAAATAATGCAGAATAATGCTTTTTGTTTGTGCTGGAATTAGCTTACCAAGACCAAGTTTGCTCATGCATGAAGGAGTTAAGTGATGACTGTATAGTGTTGCATAAGAATGAGTGTTGTTTCTTCAGACTGCTTTGGGGAGTAAATCTCCAGTTATTCAGCACAAACAGGAGGGACTTTCAGCATTGTTTGAAGTCATAAGGTCCTGCTGTATTTGCTCTTTTTTTTTTGTTTTTCATTGTCTTCTACTGAAAAATCACTGCAAGGGTGGGGGAGTGGGAAATTATGATCAATTCTGCTGTCTCTTCTTTACAGTTTCCAGGAGTGACAGATTTTGGACACTGGTACACGACCATACCACTCTAGATGTGGATTTTAGTAATTTCTTTTAACATTTGGATACACGTTTGAGGACCTTTTTTTTAAAAAAAAAGTAAAAATTATATGTTACCTTAAATCATCCTCCTGCCACAGGGTGGTCCTCTAATATATTATCTAACTTGAAAAGCTTGTAAAACATGTAAACATAAGCCAGTGTAAGTGCCATTTAATATCAGCATATGTCTATTCAGTAGAAGGTGTTAGCCTGTGCAGAGCATTGGGAAAGCGAACATCTTTAATGGTTCTGTCCAGCAAATGGTTGTTGCTACATCTTCTTTCTTTGGAGAGATGCTTTGTCTGGCAGGGGGAGAGAATGACTAAATACCACCTTGCTGTTATGTTGGAACTTGGATTCTTTACCCTTCTTTTCCCTCCTGCCTGCAGCAGAAACTAACTAGGCTGCTTATAAATGCCTCGTGATCTTTTCTAGACTGTGAATGTGACTTCTCTAGTACTATAGCATGAGCATCTTTCTTCTAGAGTAGCAACTGTAGGAAGAAATACCTGAAATGCTGTGATGCCTCAGTACGGCAAAGAAGCTAAGAAGTTTCATGCTTGGATTTTCTGAGGGTTACCATATAATGTTTTCTAGCTCCACTTGTCATGCTACACTGTCAGGCTTCCTTCAGGAAAAGATGGTGGTTTTGTTCAAGGAGCCATTATTCACTTTTAAGTGCTCAAATTTCTTCTCCTGTCTCCTGAAGTGTTTATTCTTCAGTTTTCAGTACTTCTCAGGATTTTTTATTTTTTTGGGGGGTGTGTGTGTGTTCACTCTTTTGGTATTATTTTGGTCCAGAATAAGCATTGATTTACATCTAGTTTTGACTGCCACTGACCAAAAGAAAAGGGGAAAACATATGCTAAGGACACTTTTTTCTGGGGTGCCTTGAGATTGTCTTTTTTTGGGAAGTCATACCATCTTTTCACCAAGGTGGCGTGTTCAGGAGCAGAGGAAAGCAGACTGAAGGATGTAAAGAGTGTGGTCATTTGGGATGGAATGGAGACAGTAGGATACTCACAGTGGTATGATCTGGCACTGTGAATAAGAATCATGGTCCACCTGTGGGAATAGAAGCCTTTATTTATTTTTCCCCTCAAGGGAAATATATTTCATGCGGACTTTTATGACTTTGCATTGTAAACATACTAGTGTTATGTTTTGTTCTGTCCATGAGTAAAACTAAAGTTGAAATTTTTGCTAGCAAGGAAGAACAAATCACAGTGGGCTCATGGCGAATTTGCTGTTCAGTGATACTGGTGGTATCACTGGTGGTAAAGTGATGGTTCCCTATGACCTCCGAATAATTAGCTAGAAGGAGACTTTTTGGCAGCTGGGAGGTATCTAGGAAATTTCAGGCTGAACTTTTGAAAGGAGACAATTTAAAATGTGATTAAGTTGAGAATAAGGTGGTTGTGTTCCAGTGCATAGAAGATCTCAATGAAAAGTTATAGGAGAAACCAAATACCTGACGACCGGATGGTAAAAGGAACTTAGTCTGCAGGTTTTTTTCCCCTTTATTCTTGCATTTTCTTTCAATAATATCATTGGTAAGTTCCTTTATGATCAAGATAACTGGAAAGCATTGTGATCTCCTTCACATCCTGAGAGCATCAACATACAGGGGGGAGTTTTCCATTGAGTTTAATGTCTCAGTTAAGGAAGAGACATTAAATTAGGCTGCCTATTAATGGCTTCATCTGGACAGTTGTGTTGAAGGTGAAGTATCCAGCAGATGAAAGCTGGGAATTCATGCATTCCTAATGGTTAATATACTAGGATTGAGCCAGACAGATGTGTGCAAGCTTCTTTGTTGAAAACCTGCCCTATGCGGCCTACTTAGAGACACAAGAGAAAAAAGTAAAAGAAAATATAATGAAAATTTCTCTTTTATTTATGGCATCAGTTTTCTTCATTCTTGAACTGTATATATTGATACATTGTGATGTAGAGCACATTAATAGCATTGTTGGAAAAACAAACCACAGTTAGCTTTTTGTTCTCAGCAGCTCAGCTTTCCCAGTTCAGATATTGTGCAGACTGCACTTTTACTTGGGAATCTAAGAGGGCATCTCACTAAGAGGCTTAGCACCTGCGAGAATGATGATGAAGGCAGAAATGAGCCTTTCCTTTTGCAGTGGAAGGGCTGATTTGGCAGAGCTCCTGAAAAGGGAAGTTCCCAGACTGTCTGTGGTTTGCATCTGAATAAGGAGGAGCTCAGCATTTGCCTTAGTCAGGGCACAGAAAGCTAACAGGTAACTGGGGAGTAGGAGTTTATATAAAGAGGGATGCCAATATATAATGTGAAGAGAGTAAAGCATTGTAATTATGTTTAATCTCAGAATAACAAGATATATGTAGTTTTTTTTTATATGTGACCTGGAGAGGCTTCTGGTTTGTGTGTGTCTTGGTGGTATTTTTTTTTGAAGTCTACCTCTAAAGCAACAAAAGCAAACGTCAGGGTTTTTTCTACCATAAGCAGAGTTTAAAGCAGTCCTTTTATGCATGCATTCACTTAAAATAATTGATTACTCCCTTTTTTCATTCTATCTATACTACAGAGTGGATCACAGGAGGTTTGAAATGGTGTATATAACTTAAAGTAGTCTGCTGTTCTGTAAGTGGTGAGAAAAGTAGATCTAGAAAAGCTTGATCAAACTATCTGAAATATTTTTATACTTTTCTATTCAGAGTATAAAATGGAGCTTTACAACTTGCAGTCAAAAAACCCCCACCATGCCCTAGGGGGATTCTGCCAGGTGGAATATGGCAGAATAGGTTGGGAAGGATGTTGAGATAGTCAGGTATTAAGTACTGCAGTAAGAAAATGCCTTGTAGCAAAATGACAGAGTGACTTTGTTTTCCTTTCTCTCTAGGTTACACTGTTTGGGCTCATAATCTTATAGCAATCGCTCGTCTTCGTGGCTCTGACCTGAAAGTACTGGAAGTCACAGAAGAAAGCATTGATTTCGACCAAGGAGAACTAGCTGATCAGGATGTGGATCCAGTACGCAATTTCATTGAGCAAGTATCTCTTGGATTGGGTCGACCTTGGCATGCCGTCATGGACATTGAGCTGCTCAGTGTCTTCACGGAGCCAACCCGTCACTTTTACAGAGAGATGCAGAGCTTCAGTGAAGGCATTTAGCTCCTTATTTACAATTCCTGTGGTTACATATGCAAGTAGGGTCCTATTATGTTTTTCGGTAGTGTGAATTAACCCTTTTTGTGCTGTGTTTAATCAGTATTAGCTATATAGAATTATATATGTGTATTCTACTTCTTGATCAAAGAACGTAGTCGGGTATTGGTTTAGAAGCTGAAAGTGGCAGTGTTTAGGGTTTTCACGGTTAATGGACTTGTCTACCAAACCTTAAGAGATACAGCCAAAGGCTGTCTGAGGTTGCCGGCTAACTTTACTTTAATTGAGTAACTGCATTTTGAATTATTTTGCTGTTATACTGGAGTCCTGTGCTCGGGAGCCAACTGTTTTTAATACCCATATCCATAGCCCAGTGGATTTCTGTGCTGTCATTGTGTGCTTAATCCAGTAGCATGCTACTTAATAGGCTTAAAGGACGAGAAGTCTATCCAGGGCTGTTCACTCTAAGACTCTTACCTTGCTTTATTTCATGTGCAGATTCTGAAGCATGACTTAACTCCATTCTTGGCTTTCCTTAGCTGTTAAGCGACGGTGTGAAACACTAGCGTTCAGGTACCTGCACTTACAGATTCACTCCATAAGCTGTAGTCTTTTGGATTCTTTGCAAACTCCTTCTTGTCTCTTCTCATGTTCTGTCATCTTCCTTAAAAGTTAGCTTTGAGCCAAAGTTTAAAAGGAAAAAGCAAGAATGTGCACTCCGATGAGGTAAACACATAACAGTGAAGACTTCAACACAAAGGTCTACACCTGCAAACAAACATTAGTCGTGAAATCCCTAACAACCAAGTCACTGGATTTTCTCTGTCAGCGCCTGTGTCAGCTGCCAAAGAATAGATTAAAAACGAAGAAGTGCCCACATGCTGGCAGGGGCAGGCCAACTTTTGGCCAGCCAGATACTGCTAGATTGTAATATATAAGGTCGAATTTCGACCTGTGGTACACAGCTGTGCTGTGGCTCAGTCAGCAACCTCAGAACTCTTAACAAACATGCACCTGTTTCACTGTGAATAGTGAATGTAAAGGAAGGAAAGGAAACAAATACAAAGCTTGTTCTATCACAGGTATGAGCTGCTATGATGCATGAAGAACATTCCATGAAGTATGTTTTAAAATCTTGTTATATCTGAGAGGCTTTAGAAGCCGATTTAACTGTTTCAGGGCAACCGCGGTACAGACGTGGTCTCTGTGAGACTTCCACCTGACCCCAGTTTTAAGTGGTACGAATGTTGTGCATTTAATGTTTAAAGGACAGTCTGCAATAATAAAGTAAGTGGCCAACGTGGGTGCCCAGCAGTGCTGAGACCTGGCTGCTCTATTGTAAGCTTTGGAAAACACAATTTATGCAACAGATGTCCAGATATGATTCTATTTATGGAAAAAGTTTATATGTGTTTTACAAATGGTTTTACCATCTTATATTAAAATGACCTTTTGACAGGTGTGCGCTGTTTTGTCTCCAGTGAGCACATACCATGCGGATTTTATATGTACATCAGTAGAGTGAATCCACTGGCACAGTGTGTGTATATGCCAGATGTGGTGAGATTTTATCTTATAAATGTGATCAGATTAAAAAAAAACTCCTGACAGAAAATGTAAGGAAACCAGCTGAATGTTTGAATTGATGACTGATGTTGTATGGTTTATGTTAAATGTTATATTCTTTTAATCAATGAATAAAGCATTAAAAATTGATCGCTGTATAAAATATTTTATTGTTGTCAGCATGAAGATTCTTAGAATTAAGACACAACAACGTTCATAAGCTGTGTATAACTGGTAGCTCCCATTGTCTTTAGGTCAGCAGAAGAATCTAAAGTCATAAAGTAAATTTTTTTCATTTGGCTGAATTTTGTCAACAATTTTTGGGGAAATAGAGGAAGGGGAAGGATGCTTTGCTAAAGATCAGACCAGTTAGCACAAACAGTATATCATTATATGACCTATTAGATTGGTACAGTAAACTGTGGATTGTAGAAAATAGAAGACTATTTTTGAGAAATTACTGCTTCCGTTGCAATTGCTTAAATCAAAATCTAATGTGCTCAAGAAAAATGTGTAGTACTTCCTTGGTGTCCCACTATTAAATAGATTATGAATACCTGCAATGCTTCAGTTTGGCGTTTTATCCGTACTCAGAGGATGCAGCTGTGCATTCTGAATGAAAACTGCAGATGTCTGGTCAGCTGTTGAAGAGCTGCTGTGCCCCACAGTGGCTGACTGTGCTGTGAGACTTGTCAGAGTGGCTGTTCCGTGTGTGCGTGCCAAGCACGGACCTCATCCGAGCTCCTGAACTTCATTTTACCATAGTCCAAACTGCTGCCAGGCGTGAGAATTGCACTGCTTGTTGTTCAAGCAGTCTCTCCCAGATCTTCCAGATTTGGTAAGCAAGATCATTTAGCAATATGCTGAAGAGATGCTGTGGGTAATAAGGTAAATGCAGTTACATCTTTTCATATTCCAGTAAAGTGGAATAACACGGCTTGGTCTTGGTGCCTTTCAGGGCTTGGCCTCAGGAGGGAGGTTTATGTAGCAGTTAAATCTGGTAATTGCCCAGCAGCATCTGAACCTGAAGTTTGGTTGTAAAGGGTTCAAGATTTCTGGCTTTTCTGGGTGGCTTCCTGAAGCAAATGCTGCATCCTCTCGTTTAAACAGTTGCAGTTTGGGAATTTTATCTCTACAAGAGATAAAATCTACATTTTACAGGTAACTGCCTTACTAAACAGAGTGGGAAGTAACCTGTTTACCTTTCTGTTATATAAACAATTTTTTTCTCTGTTCAGTCTAACCTATGTTCTGCTTTATTTTAATTAACTTCATTGTGAAAGAGATGAGCAAGAGAAGCAGCTCACTTGACTATGGCAGAGAGGTGTGCAGCCCTTTCACTTACTGCAATTACAGCCAGAATGTTTAGTATCAGCTCTTCTGTTGTTAGTGCTCCAGGTCTGATTTTTTGCATACAATCTGAAGGCTACTGACTGGTTTTGGCTTGTGTTCCAGGGAAGAAGTCAGTGTACTTAAATTGACAAGTATAGACAGTCCAGTAAAGCCAGGAGTGTGTGGTGAAAGCCACACCTTGAGCAGTGTTGGAGAAATGCACCTCTGATTCGTCACTTGTCTTATTTAGATAAAAGTTGGGTTTGTTGTCTGCCTGTGTTTTCAGCAGTAATGTGTATTAGTGATACCAGGATGAAGGGATTTGAGCCGAAGCAATCTGAAATCAAGTGTTGGTAAACTAAGATAGTCCTTATGTGGAAAGTGCACTTGCATTTGGAGTGGAACCTTACAAACTGTGAAATTAACTTTTAGCTTGCATAATCCCAAATGGGATTTTACTTTTGTTGTTCTTCCTGAAGAGCTGGCACCGTCATGTTAGTCTTCTGTGTTCTAGATTTAGCTGTAGGAATGTGGAACACAAGCCCTCATCTAAAACTGGCTTGTTTTTTCTTTTGGGGGTGAGTGGAACAGGGGCTTCCCCACATACACTTCTCTGTGACCCTTCTCACTTAAACGTACCTAAATGCATCTTATCGGATACGATCTACCTGCTTCCTATTGCATAAACCGGAGCTTGTTTCCAAATTTGCAAGTAGAATTTTGGGCTATTACTGGAGGGGAGCAGAAGTCCGAAATTATGCCATTCTCTCTGCAGGATGATCTAATTCATGCTTGTCCTGCATTATCTTAAGTCTAGCTATCTTTTGTTTTGCCTGCAGCTTCCAATACCCTTGTGGGCAGAGTGGATTGTTTTGGTAGACAAAGAATTGTTTTTTCAGAGTTAACCTAGTTACAAGCTAGAACAAATATTTAACCCATGCAAAGAAAACACTATGTTTTCTCATAAAACTTGGGTATGTTCCTAAGTAGTTTTTGGAGCCCTTCAGGTGACTTGAGAAAGCAATAAAAAGGGGTTATGGTAGTTTTATCAGCCCAGGACTGTGCTGTCCCCTGGTTCTCTGTGCTGGGGTAAGTCTTGTAGTAGGCAGTTCTCGTTTGTTCCTAGGGCTGATGACAGGGGTAAGGGTAAACCCCAGTAATTCCTTTTGGAATCCTGGTGCAGCCTTTCAGGCAAAATTAGAGTGACAACTAATTGGCTAACAGTGACACAACAGCCAAATTAAACTAAGTAGTTATTTTAACATGGAGGATGTCTTTAAAATGTCTGTTGTCAGAATTTGTCATTGAATCGATTGAGTACAAAGGCTTATCTAAATGCCCTTGAGGCCTAAACTAGAAGCAGAGAGGAGGGTAAAGAAATTGCAGGAATGAGCCCTGGAAGAGTTCTACAGCTGAAAGAAGGCAATGTGGGAATAATGATAGGAGCAGGAGTACTGAGCTGCGGAAGAAAAAGCTCCCTTGGCAGACTCGACCTAAGCAATTACAAGAAAAGTGGGCTGGAGGCTTTTTTAGCAGCTTCTAATTATGGGGTGTGGTGGCTGCATTTATAGTAAAGGCTAAAACTGCGTGTTGTGTGTGTGCATGCAGAGAATGGGGACTGGTCGTTGAACTGCTGCTGTGAGGAGGGGCTTGCTAAAAACAGTTTGCTTCTTTATTTATCTCAAAGGGTCTTTTAGCAAATGACTGCATTGAGTCCTTACATTGTTTTTAAGCTGAAGCCAAATTGTCAGAGCAGCCAACAGCTTCTAGCAGCAATCTTTAGATTGTATAATGAACAGTAAAAACAGAGCTCGACTCTGTCCTGGTCCAGCATGGCCCTGGACAGCCAGTTCTCTGGCTGCAGGTAAGTGCACTGGGCCTGTTGTGACAGCCACCCCTGCAAGGGAAGCAGCAAGGAGGGACCTCACATGAAGGGGTGAGCAACGTAACAGCAAATGCTTTCACAGGCACAAACTTACTAATGCTGCAGTTTGACACTTCTTGTACTTTTGTCCTGACCAGCTTCCCAAACACTAGTGTTAAAATCTGAAGACTAACAAACTGAATTCATGTTGAGACAGTAGAAAACCCCTAATATTAGTTTGCTGCAGATATAAGTCTTCAGAGGCAAGGGTTGGGTGATGCTGGAGCACTTCTTAGCCATGACTCCTCAGCTCCTAAAAAGGTCCTGTACACATCCTCAGTAAAACAATACTTCACTCCAGCTTTTGAGGAATGATGGGAGAGTTTTCAGCATTTCATTTCCCCCTCCCTCCCACTGTCGAGGTAGGATGCCTGCTCTGACAGCTGAAAGATCACCTGTGAGGTCATTAACAAGACTGCATGCAGGGGAACATGATGGTGGTTCCTCTTTAACTAACTTCTATTATACCATGTTACCAGTGACACAGCTTTCATTTCAAAGGCTTTTATTAACTATTTCTATTTCTTTTCACATCCTAGTCATAAAGCAACATTTATAACTTTTGGCATGTGGAGAGATTCCCTGTACAGCTCAACAAGGACAAAGCAGCTGGACTTTTACAATATGGTTCACATGATTAATTTTATACACCTCTGAAGAGATTACTCATGTAATGTTAGAAATACTTAATTTAAAATTACTATTGTACAGTGGAAATCACTTATTCACAGTATTCATAGTTACTCTTTATTTACAAAGTACTATCCTGAGAATTTTCTCTATTAAGCTTCAATTTGAGCAAAGTAGTTTATATATACCTAAGTAACAACAGTTACTTAACATAAGGGAAAAATGGCATTGGGAGAGCAGAAACAGTTCAGCACATTCATTAATGACTGTCAAGTTTCCTGCTGTGGTTCTGGTTGGTCTACAGCTGATGGACTTGATTGAGGTGGTTCAACTCTATTTTCAGGAGGAGGTGGTGGAGGCAAAAATCCAGGTCGTTGAGGTGGATAGTGAGGATAAGGTCTCATGGGAAATGGATTTCTTACTGTGAGAGAATCAGAGTAGCCCAGTTAATAATAATCACAACAGTAAACACACACCTGCTCCTCTTGCCTCATGTCTTACTGCTCAGTCTGGCCTACCTAGACAGTCACATGGCTCTGAAGAGACTGAGGTGCCGGGAAGGAGGAGGGCCACACAATCACTTTTAGCGACAGAGACTCAGCCGCAGTCACTGCCTGCTAATGGGCTGCTGCTGCCAGCACCCCCTCAGCCTGGGGCAGCCCTTGCCCACCACACCTCAGAGATACTTTGGAAGATAAATGGCTTAGTTCTTCATCGATTGCTCAGAGAACAGCAGGAGGCAGAAGGAAGTCCTGCAGTCTGATACTTACCTTGCTCCACTAATGCAAATGCTAAGGAAAATCAGTTGTTTTGGGTATGTCCCCTTGCATGGACACTAGCACACCTCAGAACTGGAGGACAAAACGTTAAGATACAATTTCATAGGAGGAAAAGGATTAAGGTAACCAGCTACTTCCTTTCCTACACCAAAAAAAGAGTCCTTTAAATGCTGCACAGTATGTGTAGGTGTATTTTTTAGCCAAAGCAAGTATTTTGTAAAAACCTTAAGATTGAGCTGTTGTGAAAAAGGAAGTGTACAACACAATGAACCTTAATCAGAAAAGATGCTCCCCACTAGCTGAATCAAGAAGTCGTATGTGCAAATAGAGTTCTACATGTTCACCCAGTGTAGTAACTCACTACCCGCACAAAGCACTCATATTAATCAACTTGAAGTAAATGCTTACAAAAGCCACGTACTTGGCATTGGAGGGCGTGGAGGCCCAAAGTCTCGTACTGGAAAACAGTCCCGTGGCCCGTACATGCCAGCAGGAGGTGGGGGAGGAAAAGGAGGTCCTCGTCTCATGAAAGGTACTGGTGGTGCTCTAGGATCCACAGGCATCAGTGGAGGTCTGACTGGAGGGAAAGGCGGGGGCACAAACCCTGAACTCACAGCTTCACTTTCAGGTACCAGTGGCTGATCAGGGAGCGAGTTCTGCAACAAAACGAAAGCAGGGATGTTAGCTCAGGGAAGGGGAACATCCCCAATCCCAACAGGCCACTGCCAGGGAGGCTGGGACAAGAGCTTAGAGCTAGTTCCAGCTCTGCCTTAGCTGCAGGAAAATCCTGAGCAAGGCTATCTAAGTGCACTGACCATCAGCTTGACCACAGTTTCATCCTTTGGGCTGTAATTCATTTTCAACAGGAGTCATATTATTAATACATTAAAATTAATTCACAAGTCAGTAAGTATTGTGATAGAAGTATACACATAATTTTATCATTTGCACTCCATGACACAACAACATGACCAATGGACTAGAGACAAATGTTTGTAAACATTATGCAGAAAATTAAAGCATTTTTTAATCAAGCTTCTCTTTAGGTACTTACACTAAGGTTAGAATGATCCTTCATCCCATCTCCACTTGGTTCTGTTCGGGGACTGTGTTCTGAAGATGTTTGCCCATCTGTACACAAAAGTTAAAGAAGTTATTCACTGCTGATCTTTCTGTCCAACACTGATTTCAGCATTTTTTTCTGGAATCAGGATATAGAGACAACAGAAACATTGCTGTACCAAGCAACTGCTCTACAGGTAGACTCAAAGACAACTAAGGAACACCAAGTTTTGCCTATTTTCTCCAACTCATGTACAGGCTGCAGCTTTTACCAAAGTTTGTGTCCAAATAAAGGTTTATTTAGAAGTTACAAGTGCCTTCCCCTAGCAATACATCTTAACATTACTGTCACATTCTACTTCCCCCGTTTCTCTTGTACTAATAATTTTTTTCTTTTGTAAGTCCCACTCTGGGAATGGATGCACTATGATATGCTCTTGGCATAGAGCTCAACATCCATCCTATTAAAGTCTCACAAAAACCAATTCCCTTCTTGGCTGCCAAATATCAAGGAGACTTTCAGAACTACATCAGTTTTGGATAAGCACTCAGAAATAATAATAATTATCATTCTCTCATTTGCTGTACTCGCTTTATAACTTGAGATAAATAGGAACTTTAGTGTTTTTACTTTCATATTTCTCCAAGAACAAGTACTTTCAGTAACAACTGGAGAAAATTATTAAAGGGAATTGTCAGAGAATGGAACCTTACTGGATATAAATATACTAAATATATACACTAAATGCACTTTCTTAAAAAAAAAACCCAACCAACCAAAAACCCCAAAAAACCCCAACCAACCAACACCCCAAACCTAAGATTTGAAAAATATTGCTTTCTTAGAGTTTGGCCTGGATAGAGATGATTGTACTAAAAAACACAAGACCAAAACAATACTTCTAACTAGGGACAGAATTTTCATGTACACGTTATATTGCCACTCCTTGAAAGCAAACAAAGCTCTTTTCTCAACAAACAGATAGATCTTTTAAAAAAAAATCTAAATTACTTGTCATTTCAAGTAGACCATGCCTTTGTTGATGATATTGTTTCTTAATGATATGAAACATTTCAACTCTTTATGTCACACAGACAATATTCATGCCTTGACACTTAGGTTGCATAACACTTTCCATTTTAAGTCCTTGTCAAGTTGCTCACAAACTTTGTCAACCTTTAACTCTTCCTGTCAAGCAGTTTCCTGCTCCAGGTTCCTCCTCAAGTGGAAAGCTTTTAGAATACATCACTTAAAAAACTTAATTGTTGCTTGGCAGCAAATGAAGAAAGGGGTAAAAATGGATGCAATAAGTGCCTGCAAAGACAGTACATCTCTCACATCCTTCAGTCAGCATCCAGGTGCTAGAAGAAAGAACCCAGTGGAACACAAAGTATTAGAAACCAGAAGTGAAACATATGAGAAAGAGGGAAGGTGAGTAGCTGTGCAGGGACAGAATGGTCTTCTAGTACAGAACAATTCACTGTAAAACCTGAACTTTCAACCTGAAACTAAATTCAGCAGTCCCAGTTCTCACACTGACACACAGTAATAAAGGTTCTCCTCCTCTACTGCGGGAAATGGTGCAACAAAGATGGCAACTAGTTCACTACTAATTGTATCAGGTAACTCAGTACTGGGTGGTGAAGTTTCTGTTGCGAGTTTAATGGCTTCACCTCGCTGACAAATCAGATACATGTGACTTACCAGGCATTACATAAGGACGGAAACTGCTTAATAAGTTTTAAGCTCTTAAACTGTTTCAGTCACCAAAACTTTGCAACTGGCAGTTGCTACGTGTGACAAAGTAGAATGCATATAACTGGCCAATTCAAAACTAGGGGTTCAAAACTTTGGTCAGTGAAAGGTGTGATTAAGTTGGGGACAACTGTGCTGTGAACTACGAAAAGGTGACAGTATGGTCAACAGTTTGAAGGAAGAGGCCTCAGGATCTTCTACTTTCAGGCGCCAAGCCAGTGGATACTTGAAAAGTTTGCTGGTTTTCTTTCACTGTTAGTGATTTTAACTCTAACTTTACCAAATGTGCCATGGAATGCAAGTACAGGTTGGTGATATTTAATGCTGTGGTGAGCCTCATGGGAGGGGCCAAGACAGACTCAAAGCCAATCCTGAGTGGTTAACATACAGAACAGTGAAAGTGGACCAAAATAATACCTCACGACTACCCTTCACAGAATCCCATCCACCTGACAGCAGGAAGGGCTATTGGCAATAGGGAAAGACTGCATTGAGGCTGGCAGTCCTTACACAAGGGAACTGCAGGTCTGTGGTAGCTATAAAGCTGTCCTCTTGCCATGGTTTACACACATAGTCAGCTTACACTGAGACTCTCAATGTGACAGCATTGCAGAAGCAATTCCCACCTGTTTTATCAAAAGACTGCATGCTGTAAGTTCTTAGCTCTGCTGGTCCAGAAAGTCTTCCAGTATTTGGAGGATTAGGGAAGAATCTTTCTTGTCTTCGAGGAGGAAGAACTGGGTCAGCATAAGGCTCACCTATCATTGAAAAAAAATCACGGAACAGGTCAGTAAAGATTTATTTCTCCTATTCCATACAATTTTAGACCAGCAAAATTCTCTTGTTAATCAAGGTGAGCAAAAAAATCTTCAATAACCCAAACACAGGAATCCCACTAAGTACATACAATAGCTTATGCTTCTAAGGAGCTGCAAAAGAGAGTTTGATGATTTTTGGTTTAACATACAGCAGAATTTTCAAAGTTATGACTGCCTACTTTATAAACAGTGGGGCCCTGAAACAAAGGTTCAGCACAGCAGAGAAGGTCAAAGACAAAATAAGATACTTTATGTTTTAAGCCATTCTTCAGTAAGAATGCTGTTTTCCATTATGTTTTGTTGTGTTGTGTTTCCACCAACTTGCTGGCATCAGATCTATTAATCAATCATGCAGGTACAAAATGAACTGTTATCAGTGACATCCAAGTGCAAAGATGGGCTAAGAACACAGCTCAGGTCAAGGAAACAAGATTACCTCTCTGCAGTATCCTGTCAACAGATCAGATCTGGCAAATGAGAAACTGCACCCTGAGCAGAGTTTTATCATCAGACTTTTTCACACAGATGTGTAGCAACTACAATATTGCTTGCTACTTCCAATAACTGAGGTACTTTAATCTGTGTACCTTCCCTAAATTTTTATTTTTTCTAAACTTACAACATTTTTGCTTCTTTATTACATGTATACACAGGAAGGTTGTCCACCCCTCCAAGTTTTCACTTGAGAAGCATCAGTAGAATAATCTTTGACTCATCTCTGCTTTCCCTGAGTGATAAAGTGCAATACAGATGTTTAGCTGAAGAAGTGACCATGAAGACTGCTTTTGTTTCTACTAATCATCAAAGAGACAGTATCAACATATGTGCCAGACAGGATGACTGTACTATGGTGCTCCTTTTTTTTTTAAAAAAACCCATTATTTTCCAACATTACCTATTTATTTAGATAAATTAAAACTTTTTCCTTCTCAGATCCCTGTATTAACTATCCAGCCCAGAGAAGTCTTTTGATGCACTAAACAAACTCCCAGTAAACTGATGAAACCAAGAGTTCGTTGTACCCTGCTAACACCAATGTATGTTTAAAAGATAGCACAGAAGAAGTGCAAGTGAACTGCACTGTTGAAAAAGCAGAAAAAAAATTATTAAAAACTCCTTCCAGTGAAGTTGCATGTGCAGGTCCAAGAAAATATTTCATATTTTAAAACAAAAAGACTTCCATATATATACTGCAAGTCAGTAACTCCGTTTTTCCATGGATACAGTAACTAAGCAGTTTTATACCTGGTGGAGGCAGAATTATCCTGCGTTCTCTGTCCCAAGGTGGAGACAGGGATCCAGTATCTGATGGTGGTCTGTGGGGATCAGTTAATCTGTCAGAACTCAGCTCTCCTCTTTCACTACCAGCTTCATACATGGCAGACGACCCTCTGGATCCTAATCAAAGAAATTAGATAGTTATTTACCCAAGTATTTTAAATCCTCTCTTGTAGCTTTCTTCATTAAGTCTGAAAATAGTAAAACAAATCATGGAATGTGAACACTGCCAAGATATGAGAGGTGCATGGCTCCAAAGGACTCTCCAGCTGTTTGCTGATGATCAGATATGTCTACTAGAAGGGTTTCAAAGTCTGCAATGAAAAAGTCTGAGTTCAGTAAGAGCACGACCTAGAGGATCTGCAATGCTTTTTAAAAAGCTAGTAATTTCACAAGTTTCAGTTCAGTCAGACCAGCAATCAGTACCCTCACAATACATCTTCTCAGTGATAAAAACCTGCTACTTATCAAACTAAAAATTAGCACATTCAGAGTTAGTACCAGTATTGTAAAACACCCACACTACATTCAAAACTCTTCTGGTTCTAATTCTTTATGCGAGGGAAAAAAGAAAAGAAAAGATAAGACCAGGTCAACACATAACCAAGTGCAATAAAAACTGTGAAAATGAGCGATTTCAAATTGCAAGCTTCCTTTCAAATAGACTGGGTCTGAAAAAATGACATTTGAATGAATTCTGGTATTATTCTCTAATTCTCCATGCTAAAATTCAACCTACAATTTGAAGCCATTGTGTGTCTCATGCACTGTGAGACGAGTACTATAACTGCTCTGTAGTTGGCATTAAACACATAACCTGTTTAAACTGCCCAAGTTACATTAGTGCTTCATTGTGAACTGGGCAGCAGTTACACCTTTGCATAGTCTCTTTCCTTGCTGCATCCTGAAATACAGTATTTACTATTCCTCACCAACAACTGCTGAACCACAATTAAGATACACTGGACAGTTTTATTATGCACTGTCTCTGTACAAATCCCTTATCAAGCATAATTTTGCTTGTGTGTGGTATAGGTACAGTTGAACATTCAATCTCAAGCTTTTCTGACTTAAGAAATTAATCAACTTTCATATGCACCTGGATATGTTTTTTACAAAGAACTAAAGTAAATAAATAGTTCATTCCAGTCTTTTAAAAAATCAGTATTGATTACTGAAATTCTTACAGAAGAGACATTTGGACATATTTCCCACTAATTAAGTACAGGCTTCAATGGGTGTAATGGTAGTAGCAAATTAAATAGCAGCTTCTTTATTACCTGTAGCAGATGCTGAACTCCACTCTGGCATTTATCTACCATTTCTAGCAACATCAAAAATATCAATATTTTCTTTCCTTATAACCCATGACACCCAGCTTGCTTTCACCTACTCCTCAATCTCTGAATTGTACTCCTTATACAGGACCTTCGCGGTCCTGTCTACCACTAGGGAAGAAACGCTCTCCATGTAAGATGACTGCCTCAAATCAAGAACAAGGGGAAAGGAGACAATTTACTGAATCAATAACTTCCTAGCATCAATACCCCCAATAAAACTACCTCATGTTTTTGACAACAGTCTCTGACTGTAAACCAGTGAGATGACAGTGGCAGTATTCTTTCTACAGAAAACTAAGCTACTCCTGTTTACTTTAAAATCATGTTTATTTCAGCAGAATCCCATTTGTCCAAAGATGACTGATTAAGTTTGGCTTTTCACTTTTCTTAACTTATGCTTCTGAAGTGAATCCACCGACCAACCCTCTACTAACAAATAGATTTTCTATTGCACACATTAAATAGCTTTAGAAGCAAGTTGAAAAACAGGAAGAGTTTGTCCAATTAACTGTTCATGTTGAGTTGGTTGTTTTAATACTTTCTGTGACCAGCAAGAGGAAAAGGTGTGAGAGGTTTAAAGGAGAGGAGAGAGAAACCAGAATAGATAAATTTTCAAGTTTAAGAATTGTACCTCTTCCTCCTCCTCCACCTGGAAGCATAGGTGAAAGCCTTAAGGGACCCTCCAATAAAGTTGGAGGGGAAAGAAAAGCTCTTGTTTCAGATGAAGGCCGGCCCATTGGTGAGGGTCCATATGGGGAATGCTCTGGAATAGTTAAAACAAAATACTCAAGTTCACAATACTTAGTTTAGCAAACTGTATAAATAACTTCTCAAGTGAAGTTAAAAACCAAATTGCGTAAGTGAAATGAAAATTGTGCTCTAATTACCATGTGTAACATATTCTCAAGTCTACTCTCATCAATACTACAAATGCTCTTAAGTTTCAGCAAAATATTTGACATAATCTAGAGTCACTTCTGGCCCTGTTATATTTAAAATGACTAGTATTTGTATATACATATGGCCAAGATAGTTTTCAAACAATTACATAGTGTGGTCTTGGGAAACAAAACCATAAACCAAAACAATTAGGATATATTTTACAATTTGATACTGTACCTCTGCCAAATGGTCTAACTGGAACATCAAGGGCATAAGGATCTTTTTCTAAAAGTTCAAGTTTAAATTCTGCTTCAGTTAATCTGCAAATAAACAACAAATAAATAGTAAATGACCAAAAAATCACAAAAGCTTCACCAGACTACACTGTTTACTGCTAGGCTTTCTACTTAGCTGACTAACAAAGCAAGGTATTTTATTCTCTAAGTAAAAACTAAAAAGACAAGGGATGTCAGAGAACTCTGAGCTTAAAAATGCCTGAAAGTATTTCTCTATGCTGCTGTATTTAAACTGTAATTCAGAAGCTGAAGTGGCATGTTAGATGTCACATTCCTAGTATGACATCACTCTAATTGCATTCCAAGCATTAGTTAATGTCACACCTAGAGGTTCTTCGCAACTACCACCACTTGATCTGTTACCCCAGTATTAACTTCTGAGATAAGCTGTAAAATCATTAGGTAACCCTGACAACTTGTTGATGCTTCTTTGAAACAAACAAACGAAAGATAAAGCCCCAAAACATTTGTGTTCTACTACTACATTCTGCTTCTTTCCTGAAATATTTCAATACTTCACATATTTCATAAGTTCTTTTTTTCTTGCATGTCATAATTACAGGAAAGCTCAAATGACTCCCTGTCTTTTCAGAACTGGAATGGAACACTCTCTGCCCTGTCTGGGCCACAATTCATTAACAGAGGTCTAGAAAACATCAAATTGCACAAATCCAAAACATGCTCACATGCCAAATTTCATTTCCTTTGAAGTAGATCAGGACTGCACTTACTTTTGTCTGTTATGAGCATTTTCTTTTTTTATATCATTGAGGTGTCTTTCAGCTGCTCGGGCTGTCAGCTTTGGGGAAGGACAAAAATCAGATGTTTAGAGATACTGCTATTTACTGATCAAAATGTGACACTTATAGATTCAAGACATTCTATGCGAACTCCATGGACTGTATTTTCACAAGATATGACTAATGTATGGAGCCTCATGTACATCAGCAAATGACATTAGCAACTCTACAACCCAAATTTTTGAGGAATGATAAGGCTTTCCTGCAGGTTCTTAAAACTGAATTCAGAAATTGAATTCTCTAGCTATAACTGCTTTGAAGCATCTACAGAAAATTTGAAGTCTCAAGTTCTGTGTAAGAAAGTTTTATTTTAAAAACCCTAGAATTATGACCACAAAGTACCACAGCTTTTAGCAGGATTTTATCTTAGATCATTTTGTGAAACTAAAGAATGTATTATTAGTCAGGAGATATTTTAAAGTTTCCTGTTTGGAAAAATAAAGGCAAAAATGGATTTTGTAGAAACACTCTTAGGAAGCTGTCAGTGGAACATTCTGTTCTCACAGGACATAAGGTCTTCTATTAGTAGACAAAAGAAGTGAAGTACATCCAGGGAAATACCAAAATGGCATTGAAACAAGGCCAAAAGCTTTTATTATTAGCAAAATGTCACACATTTGTTATATGCTGTCACGTTCTTCCAGCAGATTTACTGCTATAACAAATAATATTAGACTGTCATTCTACTGTGTTCATAGGTATCTGGCTTAATTACTCTAACTATTTTATAAAACAGAAGTTTTTTTAACATGCTTTTGTGTATTTCTGCAATAAATCCATATGTTTAAAAGTGATAGAGATAATTGTGATTATCTGTTTTTAGTAAGAAATTAAAAAAAAATTAAGCTATTCAAATAATGAAAAATGAAGATGCACAAAGTTCAGAAAATTCAGTATTTTGAACTTACCCAATTATCATGAGCTTTTTTTTCATGCGAAGTAATCTGTGAAAGAGAGATTCATTATTCATCTAAAAAAGGAAACTTAAGATTATATGCTCTTATTCATAAATTTAACACATGTGGATAACTTATAATGAGGCTAAACTTCAAATTTAATTTTTAATAGTTATCTGGAGATCTCTGCTATGAAATCATGGCAGTCCAAACCAGGTGACATTAAGAAGAGGGAGGGGGAGGCAAAAAAAAACACCCAAGAAAACCAAGCCAACTACAATATCACAACCTAATGGCAAGTGGTATTTCAGTCGCAGTGACATCCCTCCTACTTGGCACAGATGGTAACACAAAGCACATACCTGATTCTCATAAGAACGAATGGTTCTTTCTAGCTCTTCTTCAAGATCCTTTGCTCGCTCTCTGTAACAAAATTAGGATTTATGACATTGTAATAAACTGTGCAGAAAAGTAATTTTAAATAAACACAATGATAATCACAAGGTATAAATAAGATTTTTTTTATCCAAAAGACAGTATTGCCACTTAGGGCCATCAGATACCTAAAAATCATAGGAGCAGCAGAAATTCTAGGCCCTAGATTAGTGCAAACAGGAATTTAAACAGAAGAACAAAACCAAAACTCCAATATCTCACAACTTTTCAGCAGTTTGTGATGTTTCCATCCTATCACATATCTCCTACCAGCCAGCCTCACTCAGCTCAGCACAGGTTCTAATGTGGCTGAAGAACCAGGCTGTCACAAGTTACCACAGTCAGTCCTCAGCGACAGTCACCTGCACTAAAATTATTTCAAGATCACAGACAGCATGATGCCACCTTTGCTGCCAGCTGCCCTGTGTAGGTTCTGCACTCTCTCAGGTGGGCCAAAGACACATGCATTGCTTAGTTATACTCCATTTGCATTATTAGTATTCTCTTTAAAATTAAGATGTCTATGAAGGTCATGTCCTGAGCAAAGGGTGAATTCTGTCTTCCTGTATGAATACTGAAGAATGTCCACATGAACTTAACATTTTAGAGAAATAATTAATCTAATTAGGTCTTCAGGAAGCATTGTTGATAATTATTGTTTAGTTAGAGCTAATATTCCCACAAACATTGAAGTAAGACAGCAAATATACATTACATATTGAAAAATTATGCCATAGTTTAAGAAAATGCAGAAAGAAACCAGAGGTACACAGTTGATGTAACACAAAACAGAGCAAAGTTGTTGAAAAAAGACTACAGAAAATATTCCCCCATCACGCTATTTTAGTAAAGAATTTATAAGCAAGAGTACTATTTGACAAGCTTTGAGATACAGAGATAGAATTGCATTTATTTCACAGCGTTCTCTTCAAAATTTTATCTCTTTTCACTAAAGGGCATTAGATTAGAAACCCACTTCTTTTGGAACAAGTGATTACAGCAATTAAAATCTGCAATTACCTGTAGCTGTTTAGCTCTTCAGCAGCATGATTAATTTTTTCATCTACTTTAGAAAGCTTTTCTTCCTTCTGTAGACGTTCTCTCTCTTCTACTGTCAGCTTCCTTTAAAAAAATTCAAAAACAATTGTTAATTGTGTTTCAAGTCAACAATTTTGAAAGCAGCCACAATCAAAACAAACTCAAACCCAAACTATGCTAATGGCCAACAATCTGTTCTGGTCCTTTTTAAAAATAATTTTCTGGGGGAAAAAAGGTTGTTTCTAGCTGTTATCTTTTTTTATCCCTTATTGCACACTACAGAAGAGAAAACCCATACTCAAGGCCAGAGATTATGGACAAGGTAATTTAGAAGAACACAGAGATGCTACTTGTGCACACAGCCCTGAATGGATAAACTGGCCATTTTCCCACGAACAGCATTCTTAGCAATCAAGCTGTCTAAATCATGGCTCTTGTGAACATGATTTAAACTTGTTTTCTACTCAGTCTTCATTTCCTACTTCTCTATTTCCCCTCTTTGAACAGACTCTTTTTCACGCTAGTAGCCTCTTTTGTGCTAACTTACCACACCAGGTTCTCCCCACTCCCTTTTGGTTTTTCTAAAATTCTTTGATAAGCATACATTTTCTGAGCCTTACTGAGGTGTTTTTAAATATCATCCATACAGTCTACAACCATATTTCCTTTCTAATTGTTTATCATATCTTCTTTTCAATAGGTTCCTTCCCACTCCCCCCCTGGACTTTTTTAAAAATCAAATGTTAATGTAGTGGATTTCCAGGATTTGTTGCATCTACATAGATGGTGAATATCTACAGAAATATATATACGTATCACTGAGCAGATTACTGAAAGTAATACTTTAAAAAGGTCCTGCGTACTGCTCAATACAAGATCTAGTCTTGTGCTGATTCTCTTGATGCCTTCAAAGATTGTCTTCTCTTTGAAGGAATAATTTCTGGCTACTAAAACTGTAATTTTACCATCACGACCTACAACGATGCACCCTGCTCCCACCCTGCCCAATACACACACGCTTCTGAAGGTTACTGCATGCCCTGGACCAATCAACTTTTATTTCTGGTCCTAAACATACTTCTGATATCATCCTGACTGTGAGGCAGATAGCAAAACAAAATGTGAGTGCTGTACTTGGTGAGGAAAGCCTGATGCCCAGGGGTTCTATGCTGCTCACTGACAAGAGCTTGGCCTATGTTTTCACTCTTAGTTTTACATATCATCACTCCTGAAATTACTACTTCTCTTTACTATGTAAAATATACCTTAAAGTACCTACTGATTTTCTTTCATCAACTCTGACATGCACTAATTTAATTTAAAAAATATAAAAAAAAAAAAATCAAGCTTTCCTACTTTACTTGCCTTATGTCATAGATTAAAAAATCTGTTATTTCTTTCTTTCTGTACTTGCTTGTGGAAAAGTCCTAAAATAATATGCCACTCTTTCAAGGAAACAATTTCTATTAAATTACTGTGATCACAAATGTAGATGAAGGTGTAAGAAACTGTGTCTTCACAATTCAGAAAATTTTGGGAAGCAGTATTCAAACTTTCAATAATTTTTAGTTCCCCAAATCAAAGAGTTACATTCAAATAAAACAGTAAGCTTTGAATATAAAAAGAAGAACCAGCACCTGTGTAGCTTCATTTCGTTTTCTTGATAAAGCTCAGTCATTACTTTAAGTTTCTGCTGAAGCTTTTGAACTTCACTTTCAAAACGTTCATTTTCAGACTGCAGGGAAGCTTGTTGACTTTGAAGGTTTTCTATGCGTTCTGTCAAATTAAGAGATATATAATTACATTGGGATAACACCTTTGCAATATTTTAGTGTACAAAAAGTCTGTAAAAACCTCTGATCCTATGTTGATTTAATATCGTAAGAAATAATGTTAATATATTTCAATATATTATACAGAATGAGAAATCAGCAACTACACTCTCTACCTGTCACCAAGTGCATCCCTATGTGTGATCTAGCCTTTGCTCCAGACTGTACAGCTTCTTTGAAAACAATGCAGTTTTGTAATTCATAGTACAAATTTTCATTTAGGGCTCGTATTATTGTAATTATTTGACTAAAGAAGTAGAATGGGTACCATCACACACTCTTGCAGATGTACTCACAAAAGGTCTTCCTGAATGGTCTGAAGAAATAACAGATTTGTCAAACTACCCTTACCTTTCCAAATTAAATTCAGTCATGTTTCTTTGCCTATATACTATTCCTGCGCCTCTTCTGAAGAAACGTAACAACGCTTCAAGTTTGAATATCTTTACAGGACAGAGCTACAATCAATTTAGAAAAAACACTAGCACAAGGAGCATGTTTAGAGGACTATCAGAAACTGAAATATACAGTCTTACAGAGCATTTCATCACCCAAATAACAAGGCGCAATAAATTCAAATGTCGTGGCTACTCTGCTGGTTATGATTATGAAAGCAATAGCTAATAACAGGTTTTAATTTGAATTAAAGTGGCAGAGTTTTCATTTCATAAGGTTTAATTCAGTATGTTCTACATAACAAAGGAAAAAATCAGAGCAAGATGCTTCTAAGTTCAATTCTCCAAATGCAGTATCTTGTATTTTAAGAAGTATTGAGCTTGAACCCTTTACAAACTAACCAATTAAACTACCATTTTAATGGATGGTTTTAAAATTTAATTATAACTCCATTGTTTCATGTCCAGAAATCATGTAAAGGAGGCATTATGTATTTATTAACAACAGTTTGACCATGTATTTTAAGATTCTATAAATTAGTAGCTACAGAATATTCCAACACAGTTCAACAAAATGTGCAACTTCTATTGCTTCACCTCTAAAATCATGTATTTAAAATAGCTATGCAACTTTAACAGGAATTTAAAACATCAAGTAGTTATGGATGCAAATTTAATTCAGATTTTATTGAAATTAATACAGCCTGTAACACCATCTTACAAAAGCAGCATCTTATTAATCTCAAAGGTAAAACTTTTAATTACCTGTAAGTTCTCCTTTAGCTTTATTTTCATCAGACAGTTTTGAATACATTTGATCTCTTTCTGCTTCCATGGTCTTTAAACAAGCATTTAACTACAATCAAAATTCAAAAAAAGAGAGCATTTCAAGATTATTAGAAATTGTTTGCATGCAAAAATAAATATATAAACATTAAAAGATGCCGAATTCTGATACTGATATTACCATAATTGCATATATCCCCTCTAGTTTCCCCCCCTTATATTCACAAGTTTCTTAAAATCACATACCTTTGCAGCATAGATCAGTTTTTTTACAGTTCGTTTTTGCTCATCATCTGATTGAAGGAACAGAACAACATGTTACATAAAAAGCACAACAATGTCTGTGTCAGAGCTTCATGCTATTATTTTATTTTGTTTGTATACAAAAGCCATCCCAGCATACCATGATAGGCACAGCATACTTTGGGGATAAAGGAGAAAAAGAAGCAGGGGATGGGGAGGAGACACGCCTGTATTGTAGTGCTTTGTTTGCCTATTGATCATGACTCAGATTCCTCACGCTAAAAGTGAGATCTTGGATACACACTCTAAATTTTACAGGGATGTGCCCTATGGCACAATAAACACCAGAAAGAAACAGGAGGAAGGAGGGCTCTTCTGTGCTGCTGTTTAAGGGGACCCACATCTACACTCATCCAATTCCAGTGTTACCACACTGTCTGCCTCAAGAAACACCTGTGTAAGGACAAGGAAGTGGAAATTATGCTCTAAGGACCCACATGACTGGGAGAAGCTTGAAGAAGAAATGAAAGCAAGGTTTCCACCTGAAAATGCCAGTCAGCATTTAATACTCACACAGGTTAAAGCCATTCTGCAAGAGACTGAACACTGAGTGTTTACATTGCTCTGTGATAGTATGTGTGCCACACACGGCTAAACAGCAGGATAGGTTGTTATTCCAGAGGTGTCGAAGCATCAGTTAACTATCCAACATGAATAACATTGGGCGAGATTTCAATATCCAACTTGCACAAAGCTAATCTTTCAGCTTTTCTGCAAGTTTGTTGGTTCCGTATTTCTAAAACGTCTATTAAATATTTAAGTTGGGAAGCTACACAAACCATACCTAAGTGCTCTCCATTCTCTGTTTCACCCTTTATATCTGTGTCCCAGTGATTGTCTTCAGTGTCATCATCTTCTCTTATTGCTGAACTCCAGTCTTTCATGTTCAGTATGTATTGTGTAAGTGACTAAGAAAAAGCCAACAAAAAACCCACAAACAATAAGACAAATACAAGCAATGAAATGTAGTTACCATTACAATTACTTTTCAGGATTTCTGTCCTTTACTTAGTTCCCTTAGCAGATTAAATGAGCCCCATATACAGGATTCTTCTAGATGTCTGATACTATATTTTCTATCAAAATATGTATCCACAGGTCAACAGGCGTGTCCTTGTGAAGAGTTTTCAGACAGCCAAGCATGCATGCTTTTAGCAGGGCTTGTGTATGTAAGGTATATAACTGTAACAATACACACCCCACCCAATTCTCATGCTCTAAATTGGAAAAAAAACCCCAAAAACACCAAAACACCTGTGTAAGGACAAGCAAACACAAAACCCAAAAATCAACTCTACCAGAATTAAAAGAGTTTTTCCTTATTTGTCATGCTGGCTTTCCAGGCTACCAGGCTGCTCCATTGTGCTGCTAAGCAACCTTTTATTGCTTAGCAGAAAACAAGACCTTAGAGAATGGAGACAGCAAACAAAAACCCAAAACAGCTTAATGCATACTATGGCAAGGAGAGGTTGTCAGGCTTTCTTGGAACTCAATAACTCAATGATTAGCATCAGTCTGAATAATTTGATTCAATGCTAAATGTCATAATTTACCTTGATTTGACTCTCTTTATTTTTCAAAGCATCTTCTACATCTGCTTTAGATGACTCAAACATTTTTGTTTGTTCATTAAGTTCACTAAATCGTTCACCCCATCCTTCAGCTTCTTGTAAAAGCTAAAAAGGGAAATACCAGATTAGTGTGATTGTCTACTACAAACAAGAATCAAGGATGAACAGTACTGTACACAGCCTGTTATGTGTATTATCTATACATAAGTAGAATTTAAATTCTAACTGATGGGTGAGAGCTTAACAGAGAGACTACAAGACAGTCAAGAAGTTGAAATTAAAGACTTCTATGTTACTGTTCAGTTGCTTTAGCTGCTACAGCTATCCAGTGTAATTATTCGTTAGGATATTTTTAAAGATTTATAAGAATACAGAGATAACATTCCACTCAGTTTAAAAACCTTGATGCGACATAGCAATGAATACAAAATAGTGGTAATTTCTGTAACAGCCACATACACTGGGGAATGGACAGAACACTCCTACCCTGATATGCACACACACTTCTTAAATGGTGCCTTTGTCTTTTCAACTTAGAAGAGGTCAGCAAACGGAAAACTGGGAGCTTTTCAGACAGATATTTAAATTCATGTGACTTTCAAAACAATTATTTCTCTGATTTTTCTCCATATCTCTTAAAAGTAATTTTTAAATTTTGTCCTAAAAAAGCTTCCCTGTTAATGAAAGTTACAGCAACTGTATGTAATTAATTGCGCTTAACTAAAAAGACAGGTTGATCCCAAGGTTACATTTTGCAGATATTCCCTAGTAAAACCTAATTTCACAAAAATACAGCAGTAAAAAGATTAAAACATTTATGCACCAGCCCATTAAAAATAACCCCTGTAACATCTTAACTAATTAAATCATGTCTTTATATTGTTAGAACGAAATTGAACTGACAGACATTTCTGTTATGACGAAACATGCACTACAACTTGGGGTAAAGTACAAAAAAGTTGTCTTCAGACTCTGTCAAAAGAATATTACTTAAAGTTGCACAACAGGTAATCAATTTAAAGGCAGTGAATGTACAGAAAGGATTAACTAGGTTGAGCAAAGAGAACACAACAGCCAGTCATACTAAAAACAAAACCAGAGAATGGTAGTTAAACAGGGGAACTGCCATGCAAATAGACAAGCAAGCCTGAGCACTACTTATCAAAGATAAACTAGCAGATAACTAAATAAAATGTACCTGACTAGAATTGGATTAACACACATCGCTCCTTTGCATACAACTGCACTTTCCAAGCAGTAAAAGCCATATACAAATTTGCAGCATCATGCAAAGGACATATAAGGGATTAGAAGACACATATAGACAACTACTTTAATCATTAACTGTCATCCACAAAGGCAAGCTAAGCTTTAAGAGACTCCTTCTTCATGAAGCCAAAGAGAAAATAAATTTACATGTCTTTATACACCTGTAAGAATTACAATAAATAACAAGGATTTGCAATAAGTTAAAGCAGTATATATGTCTAATGTTCCTGAAGGAAAAAAACCCACAAAAACCAAAGAACAAAGCACAGGAGTTCATTAACAGTTCCCTTGTTCAACCTAAAAGGCCCAATCCTCTCTCTGACACATCATAAACCCAAAACAGCACATCTGTTATAAAGCTTAAGCTATGATGTGCCAGAAGATTATGACCAATTAGTGCAAATGGACAGTGGAAGAAAGTACTCAAGTTTCTGTGAACAAATAACACCTTTGTTACCTTTTGAGCATAAGTGAAATTCCATCTTCCAAAAAAAAAAGTAAGAAAGAAAAATAAAAGAGGGATATGGATATTCTAATATAACAAACTAACTCACATGCTTACAACCACCTCAGAAAAGAGAACACAAATATGCAAAGCAGATATTTTCTCTATTTATCAGGTTCCAGCAACTCTTATCAGATTATTTATCTACCAAACAGCACAGCAAATTACAATATGCACAAATGTTCTCAAATTACTAAAAAGTGCAACAAAGTATAGTAATTAATTCTAAATAATGTCGTTCAGAAACTACATATACTCAGGTTGTTTTATCTGGAAGGAATGAAAACAACACTTTTTTTTATCTTAGGAACGTGGCAATTAAACTCTGGGAGTTGTTTTTACCGATTTTTCCCCCCTGGTTTTGCTTGACATAAAATGATTGCTTGTGAAACGTAGGGTAACTGTCAACACTTAGTATTACCTTTCTCTAAGTATTACATTTTAATAAAACAAAAGAAAGAGAAGATTACTCCCACACACACAAATAATTGGATCATTTCTGTTTGAACCCAAAAAATTTACAGAAGGGAAAAGAAAAAGAAAATCCCTCGCTATTAAAGCTTTGTGTATTGCCTCTCAAAATGTATTACATAGGAATACTGTCACATTTGAAATAGAGCACCGAGACCAGACCTGTCCTCCCCACAGAAACAAAGAGGATGCATAGATTAGACCAAAAGGAGTCCTGAAAGAAAATAATTCTCAAGCAACTTCATCTCAGAATGATAACACCCAAATATACTGCTCGTCCAGTCATGGCACCTAATAAATTTGTCTTCTTTTTTTTTTTTCTCAAACATGTACTCCTTCTAGAATTAAAGCTGAACGTTTATTGATACTACAGTTGTGCAGAACTGAAATATTCCTCCTGCAGAAAATTTTCTCAATTCAGTAACCTTTTTCTTTTCCTGAATCACTAAGTTTGATATACAGAATATTTTCACAGAGAGGACTAAAGCACTCCCCAGGTTTTTATAAGACTGTTAAAAAGCAATAGGCCTGCACTCCTACTCCCACCACTACTCCCTCCACTGCAAGACATCTATCAAGTCACTCCTCAGACAAGAAGATCATCAGTCAGTCAGGAAAATAAGAATATATCCATTAAAAACAAAACAAACCATCCCAAACCCCTAAAACATTTTTCAGAACATTATTCAGAGAAAACAACTATTGTTAAAAGAGACACTAAATAGCTTCACTGTAAAATTGCCTATTGCACAGGACAACTACTGCATATGCTGAACATTTTAAAACAACCAGTATTCTTTAGGAGCTGGCCATGGCACCAAGGTTTTTCTGTTCCTTACCTGTGTAACTTACATGACTTCCCACTAATACATCTACAGTAGTACTACAGTAAGTTTTTTTCCCACTTTTTGAATACTCTGCAATTTCTCAATTTCTTTTGTTTTCTGAAGCAAGTGTAGGAATTTTTCTCTGCCTCTGTAGAGGATCATAGCTGTGGACTTGCTCAAATAGTTCTGCTTTCCTTCAGGTCTCAGGAAAATTCTTATTAGGCTTATGTTACCACATGACTAAACTCTATGCATGTTTCTCCACAAACTCTAATTATTAAATTTCTTTTAAAACAGGACTGTTTTAGACAAAGTTATTCCAACATAAAATTATTTTAAAAACTGTGTCCTCTTCCTCATTCCATTTACTAGAACACACAAGGGGTATTGACAAAGTTGTTGAGGATAAGCTCCTTGGAAAAATAACATTTATGTAATACCATAAGACAATACAGTATTTCTAAGGATAACTAGGAAAAACCTACCTGTTTCTCACTTTCCTGGAGATGGCTGTTTTCATCTACTGCATCTTGAAAAGATGTCTTGAGTCTCTCTGTATTAATCTGATATACTTTTAGGGTTGACTTGGCCTAAGTGAAATAAAATGTGTTATTTAAATGGTATAGGTGAAGCCATAAGTGGGTTCATGATGGTATTACTGGACTTATTCCTAGATTTTCTAGGTGTGCTATATATGTATTCTCACATTTTCCCTATAATTTCAACTTGCAACCCTATATATCATTGTGGAGTATGAAGGAAAGAAAAGACAAAATGACTACACTACATCTCAATATATGCTGATCACTATATAAAATTAAAATTTGCTCAGTCAAGTCACACTAAAGTACTAAGTGTTATGAAGTCTTTTGGTTTACATAGCATGTTATTTCTGTACCCTGAACATAAAAAAAATTAAAACAGTCACTACATGGAGAAGAGAGAAATTACAAAGGTTTGAAAACAGAAACTATGAAGAGCAAACATACCTCATCAATTTGTGACCGAATAGATTTTTCTTCATCTTCTAAAGACTCCACTCTCTCCTGGATTTCAGCCACCTGAAAATTTTTAGTTGTCAGATAGTTTCTTCCACACATCTGACTGAAAAGGTCTAGGCAATTAATACAATTATTTTAATTTTCGAACTGAGAAAGTTCTACTGTTAAACCAGTAAAAACAGCTTTTCTTCTTTTGAGGATTTGCCTTTATGAGTGTAATTGGAATATATTGAGGGGAGACAAAATGGAAAATGTGTTCTCTGTTTCAAAACATGCAAGGAGAATAGTTTGTCTTCTCCATGAAGATTTAATTTCTGTGGGATTTTTTTTTATTGAATAGTAACAAAACCAGGATTCTACTTATTCTTACCAAGGTATCATTTTCTGATTGCTTAGATTTTTCTTCTTCCAGTTCTTTTTCCAGATTCTCTATTTCCTGGTTGAGTTCCAAGTTTGACTTTTTCAGTTTTTCATGCACTTCCTAAATCAAGTTGTTTTGACAGTTAACAAAACATTTTATATTAATTACATTTAAAGACAACAAGTATGTTTTAAATATGACAGTAAAGTGCATTTAACAAATTCCAGCGTATCGAGTACTCTAGGGACTCTTGCATGTTAAAAAACATGGAAGAATTAGCTCTACAGGATCTGACCTGCAGAATAAATCTGCTTTTTTGTTACACGAATTTTATAGAGCCCATTAGGTATTTGATTCACTTATTCAGAACTTTTTTACAAATATATTCTCAGTTTGGAGGGTATAAACAATGTAGCAGTAATTTTTCTTTACAGCGGTGCTCCAGTAGCCTATAAAATATATTTGAATTAAATCAGATGGGAAAAAAATATTTCATGCACTACTCTCTCTCCTAGAAACAGGAACAATTCACTTTTAAAAACTTTATTATCCAATATTCCATTTGCTCTACACCAATCATTTATAATGCAATTGTTAAAAAAAACTTCTCTTAATTTAAATGCCTTGATTTTATGTCATTTTCAGTAACTCAAAACAATTAATTTGGGGTTATTTTGAGTTTTGTCTGGGGGACTTTGTTGTTGTTTTTATCTGTTGGGGTTTTTTTAATATGAGCTCTTCTATTTAATATGGGCAACATTTTCCTAAAATTCTTAGATTATAGAAATAATTTCCATTTATCTTTTTACCTCAAAAAACGATGTGTCTGTTGATTCTTTCATCATGTTACCATCCTTCAGAGACAACTCTAAATCTTCAAACTGAAAAAGAATTACTTTGTCAGAATTGATTAAATAATAGCATTAATTTATGATGCTCTAGTCCAAGACACAGCCACCATGTAAATATTCACAAATGCACCTTGCTGGAAATCAGAAAAGCCTTAGCCCTACTAGATTATCCCAGTGACATAAACAAAAAAAAGATATTTTTAAGTTGCTTCCAGTGAAATATGTTTATTAAGAGTTAAAGGCAGAACTTGCTAACACTTCAACTGCTCTTAAAGGCACTGACAGAAAAAAGCACTTAAAAAATTACTTGAAAATCTTTAAAACATCTTACTTTTAGAGCTGTTTAATACTTTGACTGAGTCCATTTCTGTGACACATCTGAAAGCAACAATGAAGACAATTACCTCTTTTTTGCAAAGGCTGAGTTTTTCAAGAATTTTGCATTTTTCATCAATTAGTTCAGCAACTTTATTGGCAAGCTGTTTTTCCCGTCCTAAAATGAGAAAGAAACTTAAGTGTTGCAACATTCAAATAGCCAGAGGACAAAAGAAACAGAATGAAGTCATTCTCCACAGAAACAGTATGAAAAATAAGCTTACCTACATAAAGTCGACTTCTAACCTGAAAAAAAAGAATAAATACTGAAAACGTCTGATCAATTACTCTTGCACTGTATTGGAAAACTGATCTTTTAAGCTGTGGTTCCATGATCAGTTTAACTATGGAACTTAAAAAAGAGATATAAACACAGGCTGCTATTAAAAATAGGTATCCTTTCCTCTTACCCCTCCACATCTGCGCGTTCACCCCATTCTGCCATTCTTACCAGAGAGACAGGAAAGGAGGTTAGTTTTCACCTGGATCACTTTAATAACACACTCCTTTATAGTCACCACATAACCATTACTGACTATGCAAAGTGGTAGTAGCCAGGCACAGTCAAAAGAGTAGGAAAGGGAAGGAACAGGGAAGCTCCACAATCCAGCTCAAAATTCCAACTGGGATAAAAAACACCACACATTTTAACACTGAACACTCAGGGCTGCAGTAAGGGTACTACGTGATGGACATCCTTCCCAGGTGCAGCTTAGCAGGAAGTGCCGAGTCAGCAGCTGCCATGGGGGGTCTAAGTAACCTAGAATCAAAATCTAACAAACTGCCAGACAAAACCTATCACAAATGGCCTGTGCAAGAGATGCAGAATTTGGCTGGACCCACAAAAACATTACACTATAGCCTTTCTCTCAAGGCTAGGCCTGAATCCCATGCCTGTGTAACAACAGGTCCCCCAGACCTTCCCAGTTTCCTCCTTATTTAAAGCTACAGGATGGCCAAGAATTCCAAGTAACAAAAGGGGAAGAAAGTCGTAAGTATACTTTTATCCCATCTTCCTCAAAGGTAAACCCCATTACTTTTAGGTAGCCATCAGTTCTACAAAAAGCAGTCAGTGCAGTACCACACATGGATGACTGAAAAAACTATCAATAACTTCTGTGATATCTAATGCCTTAAGTGACATGCAGGAGGAAAACAACAGAGCTGCTGCTTGTGTGGTTTCAGCCAAAATGCTTTTTGTATCATCTAAAGGGACGCTGCTAGAAAGCAGAAGGTATTACCCAATTTATAGTTACATTAACTTATACACAGATCCCCTTACAGACAATCTGTTAGCTTAGGTTTTTAGGTTAAAACCCTAAAAATGCAGTTGCTCATATCTGAAAAACTAAATGGCTATGCAACCTATCTTCAAACATGAGCATTGTTACACCTACCACTAAAATCACAGTCTATTTGAGAGTATGCAAAAATGGGGGAGAAATTAAAATATTGCATTATGAATACTGACCCCATTGCCTTAGCGGGGAAAGTATGGTACGCAGCTGTTATTACTTAGATCCTTAATTACTCACAATAGAAGAAAGACTATCTCAAAAATATGATCTGATTTATGCATTGAAAGGTTTCAGTACTGCAATTCTCAAAGTCATCAATTACTGCTCAAAACCAGCATGTAGTAAATTGGTTCAGTGTTCCAATGTTCCCATAAACAGAATCAAGGTCACTGGCCAAAGAATTTTAAAATGCCTCCCTTGCTGGTAACCATATGGATTGTTTTTGCTTACAATTACCTCAAAAGACCTGAGTTGGTCTGGCAATGGCAAGGGTAGTCACAGAGATATCAATACACACAGTAACATATACACCCTAGGGAAGACAACTGTATCCTTTGAAAATAGTTTAAGGGCTGTGTTTGAAAGCCTGGTGTAGAAATTGAAAGGAAAAGGAAAAAAGGAAGCCTTATACAGTGAGTTTCCTTGCACTTCCTCTTATGACAACGGTCACTCAGGACACATTTAAACACTTACTGTCTTGACAAAACAGATTCTTCAATTTCCCTTTTAGGGGGATTCTAAATTTGATCACAACAGCATTAAATATACAAAGCATTACACATCTGGAATAGGACAACAACTTCAATGCAAACTGTTGACGCACTATACATATCTGCACATAACTTGCTTAATCTGCTTGTTTTGTCTCAAATAGAGTTACTTATCTTCACAGTAGCTGGCATGGGGCTGTGTTTGGATTTGCGCTGAAAAGAGGTGGTAATACATGTACGTTTTAGTTATTGCTGCTCAGTGCTTATACACAACCCCGGACTTTTCTGCTTCTCACCCCACTCCATCCACAAGGTGGCTGAGGGTTCACAAGAAGCTGGGAGGGGACACAGTCAGGAGAGCTGAACCCAACTGATGTGAGTGATATCCCACACTATATGGTGTCCTGCTCTGCATATAAAGCTGGGGGAAAGAGGGAAAGAAGGTGGGAGTGCTTGGAGTGATGGAGCTCATTTCCCCAAGTAACTGTTATGTGTGATGGGGCCCTGCCCTCCTGGGGATGGTTGAACACCTGCCTGACCATGGGAAGCAGTTAATAAATTTCTTGTTACGCTTTGTTGCATGTGTGGTTTTGCTTTCCCTATTAAACTGGCTTTATGTTAACACATGAGTTTTCCCACTGCTACTGTTCCGATTCTTTCCCTTATGCCTGTGCAAGGGATGGAGTGAGAAAGCAGCTGTGTGGTGCTTAGCTGTCTCCAGGGTTGAACCACAACACTTACTGACTGGTAACTTCTGTATAGGAACAATAGGATTGTAAACACTCCGACAATGCCAGCACAAATCACTATTTCCCATGGGAACCCATACAGATCAGGGCCAGGCCTCATATCTTCAGGCAGTGAAGCCACCACCTGAAAAATAAAGTAAAAATCTTCAGCTAAAGGGGTTAATATTTGCAACAGAAATAGACATTAGATGTTGACTTAAGTTTACTTCCAAGGCTTCTACATCTATTTTTTTTAAAAACTCTGAGAAAATGGTTCACAGAATAAATGATTTTTAAATTATAGATTTACCAAGTGAATTAAAAAACAAAAAAGGAAGAAAAAAGTTCCAACAAGATATTACAATGAGGACATTAAAGTCTGAAAACTTTTCCTTCTGAAACTACCAATTATCACAGAATCATAGAATGGTTTTGGTTAGAAAGGACCTCAAGGATTATCTAGTTCCAATCTCTCTGCCATGCACAGGGACATTTTTCAAAAGGCTAAATTGCTCCAACCCCCATCCAACCTGTCCTGGAACACATCCAGGGCTGGGACTTCCACAGCCTCTCTGGACAACTTGCTCTAGCGTCTCACCACTCTCTCAGTACAGAACTTCTACCTCTTATCTAACCTAAACCTGTTNAAATTCTCCTCTGAGTTGCCTACACGTTTCACTGCTGGAAGAGTCAATACTAGCAAGTATTTCATAACTCTCTGGTAGAAAAACCTGTTCAACCAACCTCCTGCTAAAGTAACACACTGAGCACATCAGTGATTTAACGCATTTTAAACACCTCAATGCACTCACACTTCAGTTGTTAAGGGATCTCGCTGTTTGCTCCAAGACACAACACGCTCAGTGTCGCTCACATTCACCACACGTGACCCGCGCTGACAAGCACGTTGCTGTGCCGTGAATCCCGATCTCTCCGGGGCCTGACCCACCCGCTCCCGCCACGACCCCGGCCCCGGCCCCGCGGGCGGAGGCGGGCCANAGGCTTCTACATCTATTTTTTTAAAAACTCTGAGAAAATGGTTCACAGAATAAATGATTTTTAAATTATAGATTTACCAAGTGAATTAAAAAACAAAAAAGGAAGAAAAAAGTTCCAACAAGATATTACAATGAGGACATTAAAGTCTGAAAACTTTTCCTTCTGAAACTACCAATTATCACAGAATCATAGAATGGTTTTGGTTGGAAAGGACCTCAAGGATTATCTAGTTCCAATCTCTCTGCCATGCACAGGGACATTTTTCAAAAGGCTAAATTGCTCCAACCCCCATCCAACCTGTCCTGGAACACATCCAGGGCTGGGACTTCCACAGCCTCTCTGGACAACTTGCTCTAGCGTCTCACCACTCTCTCAGTACTGAACTTCTACCTCTTACCTAACCTAAACCTGTTCTCTCTCAGTTTGAAGCTATTTCCCCCTCGTCCTCCCATTCCATGCCCTTGTAAAATGTGTCTCTCCCAGCCTTCTTGTAGGCCCTTTAGGTACTGAGAATTTACCACGGTAAATTCTCCTCTGAGTTGCCTACACGTTTCACTGCTGGAAGAGTCAATACTAGCAAGTATTTCATAACTCTCTGGTAGAAAAACCTGTTCAACCAACCTCCTGCTAAAGTAACACACTGAGCACATCAGTGATTTAACGCATTTTAAACACCTCAATGCACTCACACTTCAGTTGTTAAGGGATCTCGCTGTTTGCTC